>JAAGKR010006149.1:4627-21573 GCA_011419295.1 Clarias macrocephalus
AAAGTGTGTAGAAGTTAGAAAAAGAGTTATACTCAAAATAGAATACAAGCCATGTAAGATGTAGTAGTCAGAAGTGGCCTGTAGTACTGTATATACAGGCCGTGTGTGTGTGTGTGTGTGTGTGTGTGTGTGTGTGTGTGTGTGTGTGTGTGTGTGTGTGTTTTTGTGTGTGTGTGTGTGTGTGTGTGTGTTTGTGTGTGTGTGTGTGTGTGTGTGTGTGTGTGTGTGTGTGTGTGTGTGTGTGTGTGTGTGTGCGCGCATTATATAGATAGAAGTATTTTTTTTTCCTTTCTCCATGGACGTGTCTCACAGTTGCATCATCGACTCCGTCTCCATTTTCACCGCAGGTGTGTGTGTGAAGGAATCTCCGTCTTAGAAGTTTCCAGAACAATCCAGATGACAGATGTTCAGTAACTCCTGATTGGATGGCAAGCGTACGCTCCTCCCACAGCACTCACAGGGTAATTAACACCTCCACCTGCTCCCGCTCGTCTGACAGCACATATTTAGCCTGTCTTCTGGTTTTGTCTCCTCGAGACACATCACGCGGGTTTTAGTGCTGAATCATGGACAGCTAAGCTTTGAGCGCCAGAGTCACAGGAGTTTTATTTATCATAATTATACGCCATTTTTATGTTTTAATTTGATTCTTACTTCAAGGAAAAGCACAAGTTGCCAGGTTGAGAGGAAATAAGCAGGGTCTGATGTCTTGGCAAAGTGATGTGGTGAAGAATGATTAGTGGGGTTTACATGTTGGGTTGCCATTTCAAGACAAATTGGGAAAAGTGATTTCAAATGTCTAGGGGGGATTTCTATATGCAGTCATGTGACGGATAAATTAAAATAATAAAATGGGTTGCCATGTAAGGAATTTTTTTTTTTTTACCTATGTTGTTGAAAACTGAAAAAACTGGGAAATAAAGGATTGCCATGTTGAGTGGACCTAAGAGATTTATGGCCAGGAAATCCCAAAGCCCCATACACACACACACACACACACACCTAGGTTGTTGTAAATTGGGTTGCCATGATGAGGTGGGAAAAGCAGGATCAATAAGTTCCGCTGTATGTCAGGGTTGCCTTGTTGAGCAGACATAAGCAGGGCTGATGTTGGGGGGAAGAATTAGTCTATTCAACTTAAGGTACTCATGGGTTGCCATATGGGGAAAAAATCCCATAGGAAATAGGATTGTTTATTACAAGAGAAAAGCAGGTTGCCAAGTTAAACAATGCTACGTACTTATGTTGGTTGCCATGTTAGGAGAAGATTTTTTGGTTTCTTATTTCACAGGAAAAAATGTCTGTACAACTCGTGGAGCCATTTTTCAGCTGGATTTTTTTTGTTGTTGCAGTGGTGGTGGCACAGTGCCGTAGTGGTTAGCATTGTGGTTTCACACCTCCAGGGTTAAGGGTTCGATTCCAGCCCTGGGTGTGTGTGCGTGTAGTTTTCATGTTCTCCACATGCTTGATGGGTTTTCTCAGTTCCAAGATATGCAGATTAGGCTAATTGGCGATCCAGAGTTGCCCGTTATGCTCGTCATATGGCATCATGTCCTGAGCTTGTGCCCAAATTTTCCAGACCCTGTACAGAATAAGCGCTATAGAAAATTAATAAATTAATGAATAAAAAGGTGGGTTGCCATGTTGGGTGAATTAAATGCAGTATTAGGTTGCAGTGCTGCAAAGTGGGTTGCTGTTAAGAAACAAATCTCCCCCAAATAGTGTGTAAGGTGGGGTCAGGGGTCACTCAGTGGTTAAGGTGTTGGACTACGGTTCGGAAGGTCCCATGTTCAAACCCCACTACCAGCAAGTTGCCACTGTTGGGCCCTTGAGCAAGGCCCTTAACCTTAATGTGATGTTCTCTGGATAAGGGCGTCGGACAAACACCTAAATGTAAGTGTGTGTTGGCTGTGGAGATGTTTGAATATGTGTGTTTGAAGCAAATTGATTGTGCGCTCCCCTTCAGTTTGGGCAGCTACTCACCACTAAGCACAGCTGGTAAAATGTCAGATGTTTATTTTTTTTTCCATCTCCTACATTTTTTCCCTCTCTCACTCGTTTCTTTCAACATTTCATCCACAGCCATCCTCCATCACCTCCTGCCGTGATCCTGCTGCATTCGCCCCCTACAGCGCCGAACCCTGTTCCCTCCTGCGGTGATGTGTGTACTGTAGATTTTAAGATGAGCATCGATTCATTTTTAATCCTTATTACACTCGTGGACTGAAGTGCTGAACTCCAGTTAATCAAACGCTAGTACACAGTTTTACTTTAACCGCTTACATAAACACATCAGTAACCTCGACCTTCTCTTCTAAACTGGTGTTGAAAAAGAGATTTTATTTAAAGGGTGTCTATTATGGAACGTTCACTGTGCTTCAGTGCTTGTGCGTCATTACTTATGATGTTTTTTCTACAATGTGAGAAACTGAGCCGTTCAGATTCATTACTTAAGACCTAATTCTCATTTGAATAACCCGCCATCTTCACGTGGACCACTTTGTGCCCGATTGTGTCAGAAGTGGTTCATTTGCACAGAAGCGACAGACTGACATTGAGGCCACGCCCTTTTTACTGAGACTAAACCAGAGGCCACGCCTCCTTTACTGAGACTAAACCAATGGCCACATTTTCTTTACTGAGACTAAACCAGAGACAACGCCTTCTTTACTGGGATGACAATAGATGCCACACCTTTTTTACTGAGACTACATCAAAGACCACGCCTTCTTTACCAAGCTTTCTTAGTTGAAACTAAACCAGAGGCCACGCCTTCTTCACTGGGACTACACCAAAGGCCACGCCTTCTTTACTGAAACTAAACCAGAGACCACGCCTTCTTTACTAGGATGGCAATAGATGCCACACCTTCTTTACTGAGACTACACCAAAGGCCACGCCTTCTTTACTGAAACTAAACCAGAGGCCACGCCTTCTTTACTAGGATGGCAATAGATGCCACACCTTCTTTACTGAGACTACACCAAAGGCCACGCCTTCTTTACTGAAACTAAACCAGAGGCCACGCCTTCTTTACTAGGATGACAATAGATGCCACACCTTCTTTACTGAGACTACTACTTTACCAAGTTTTCTTAGTTGAAACTAAACCAGAGGCCACTCCTTCTTCACTGGGACTACACCAATGGCCACGCCTTCTTTACTGAAACTAAACCAGAGACCACGTCTTCTTTAATGAGACTACACTGAGGCCACACCTTTTTGTATTGAGCCATCTTTACTGAGACAAAACCAGAGGCTATGCCTTCTTTACTGAGATTCAACTAAAAGCCACACCTTCTTTATTGAGAATACACCCGAGGCCTTTTTAATTGAGACTAAACAGACATCCACGCCTTATTTATTTACTGAACCAGAAGCCATGCCTTCTTCACTGAGACCAAACTAGTGGCCACGCCTTCTTTACTGGTAAGCAAAAAGTTCATGTCTGATTATCACTGAAACGGAGACAGAAGCCACACCTCCTTTGTTAATAATGACATGTACAGGATTACAATTAATTGATTATTTATTTCTATATTTATTTGAGAGTTTATTCTGTACATTTTGTCCGGAGTTTAGTCCGCAGTTCCCCGGCAGCTCCTGAGCAGATGCTCGTAAATCCGAGGTCGCAGGAATGTGCAGGATTTCTGCAATCAGTAAACCACTGTGTCGTCCACCCTGCTGCTCCAGCCTAATGACTGTCTGAGTCCCGTCTGTGTTAACAATCACCTGTAACACACACTCACACACACACACACACACACACACACACACACACACACACACACACAGAAAAAAAAACGGTTCTTTTTTTGTGTATGTTCAAGGGTTATTTAGGTCACACCTCCTGGAGTGCAAGACTAATTATATACCTGTCAGCAGTTTGAGGTTCAGCTTGTGGTCCTTGGAACACTGTCTGGGTTCTCTCAGCGTTCTCCAATGGATCTTCAAGACTTAATTTGGTGATTAAAGGCTGGTAACACCCTGAAAAGGAAAACAACTTTTCTGGGTTCTCCATGATGTAATAACTTTAGGAAACACTCCAGGGTTCTAATTCTTCCCACAGTATGTATGTACTGTACTGTACTGTAAATGGTCCTTCAGCATATGTAACATTTAGTCTCGGAGTAGATACTTTATGCAGAATCCTACAACTGAAAGATGTGCTATGAAGAACAACCTTTAAAAGGAACCGTTATTTCTTTTAAAGTTCCCAAAACAGTTCTTCAGCTTGTACCTTCTTTAAAGCTTCGGTGCAGAATGCTACAGCTGTGTTTTTTCTTAACGGGGAGGGTTTCAACCAGAGCACATGTTAGGTTCCTAGATATAATAAACTACTAGATATTTACCAGAGACAAAATCAACAACAACAACAACAACGTCCAGCTTGAATAATGTCGATGTCATCTTCTTCCTGATCACCCTGAGTGGCTCTTCAGTTCCTGCTCAGAGTGTGTGTTATGCTGTCCTTGTCTGATTTGTGTGTGTGTGTGTGTGTGTGTGTGTGTGTGTGTGTGTGTGTGTGTGTGTGTGTGTGTGTGTAAGTGGATTACCTCTCATAGTTTTACTCTGCTGACTGGCAAAGATAAGCAGCTGCTCTTCCATTTTTTTCTTGATCGATATCTGAAAATGAGAGGCGAATCGAATTAACCTCTCTTCACTCCGAGACCTTGGCACTAAATAAAAACCGCCTAGTGCACACACACACACACACACACACACACACACAAACACACACACAAATAAACACACGCACACATAAACACAAGCACAGTTCCCGTCATTTAGCGGACGGCCCGAGCCTCTTAGTGCTCGGGGGTGATGGAGAGGGCAGGGCTGGAGCGAGGGAATAAAAGAAAATCAAATAAACTGAAAAAAAAAGGGCAGAGAAATGGACAGGATAAGACACAAGAGACAGAAGGACAGAAAAACATCATCACCATTAATATTATTATTATTAGTAGTAGTATTATTATTACTGCTACTACTACTATTACTACTACTGCTAAAACAAAGGTTGTTCAAATCAAACCAGGACTTTTGATTGTACAGAATAACAGAATTCACGGATCTACAGCCTTCTTTAAAACGTTTGCGCTGCTCGAATGTTTTACTGCGGCTAAGAGTCTCATCACCGTACTGTGCTTGGAGTCTTCTGGAAATGTTGGTCACTTTTACTGCTTCATGCACCAGAAGTCCCAGTATGACTCGAACGCCTCCTTGGATTTTTAATGATTGATCCTACAAACATTTTTTATTTTTCCATTTTAGGTTAAACAGATAAGTGTCTCTTCACCAATCACCCAGTGGTTACAGTAAAACCCCCTACACACACACACACACACACACACACACACACACACACACACACACACACACACACACACTATTCTCTGCCTTACACAAGTGATTAGTGAAATATCCATAGACTTTGCGCTAATAGAATAATAATCACTTTTAGAGATTTTAGAGATTATGGCAATATAAAAAAAAAGGAAAAACAACAAGCAGAGCTTCATGTAGAATATTTAATCAGTGCTGTTTTTTAACCTCCATTATGGTCCATCAGCATTTCCATTTAGCGCTGATTTATTCACCACTTTAACGCGACGTTTCCACAAAGCCGCGTCTAAATTTAAGTCCTGAAGCTCGCCCCGCTCCGATCCGATGCGATAATGGATTGCTGTTCCTGAGACGCGGAGCTTCAGGTTAAGGCCCGTTGCACATTTATCTGCTGCACTCAAGCGCGTGACTTTAATCAATGCTGCTCCAACAACTAAACCTCACAGGATCGTCTTGTCTTGTCTTCTCTGTCCTCACAGATCCTCTAGTCCGGGCTGTGAAATAATCCCGGGCCCGGCGAGGAGACCCAGAACTCGTAAACAGCCCTTTAGTAGATCTCTGTGGCTTCTGTGAAACATCTGCAATCATCAGGAGACCTCACACATGAACTATTAGCATCGTTTCCATCATCATGCTAATCTGGGCAGCTGCTCGATGCTGCTGTGTTCACCTAGACGTTTTTGTGCTCTCTTAAAAGGTTCTTCGTTTGTCTGGTGAAGTTTTTACGCAGAACTCTACAAATCCAACCAGTTCCCCGGTTTCACAAATGGATTTTGTTATTTTAAAGAACAGTTTTCTTGTTTTTCTACAGGATCCCAGTGGACTCTTGCCCAAAAATAAAACCTCTCCAAGGTGAGGGCGTACCGAGGCAGAACCTCTCTACAACAGTGTTTCTAATGAAGTTTAACACTTTAAATAATCCCAGTGCTCTGAATTGTCCAAAGATCTCCTCAGGAATCCTTAAAGAACCCTTAAAATGTCAATGTTGAGCTGGAAGTTGAGAACCTTCAATTACTGTATATAATGAACTTTTAGAGAAGCTTTTTGTGCACCAGACTGGTTTCTATTTACTAGAATGAAAATAAACGCACTTTGGTCTGGATCTCTACACGGAACCAATAGAGAAGAACCTCTCAGCATACACTGGTTTCAAGGTTCTTGGGTTTTGCTTCTGTGGTGAGTCCTTAAAGCTTCTACAGCAGTTTGAATCCCTGAAAGAAAAGCGTTCCTGGTTAAACCATATAAGAATCATAAGGTAAGAACACTCGCTCATCGTCTACAGCACTTGATCCTGTATTGAGGGTCACGGGGGGCGGAGCCTATCGCAGGAGGCTTAGGGCATGAGGTGGGGTACACCCTGGACACGGCGCCAATCCATCGCAGGGCACACACACACATACACACACTCACACACTCATTCACACACTACAGGCAATTTGGGAACGCCAACCTGCATGTCTTTGGACTGTGGGAGGAAACCCGCCAAGTACGGGGAGAACCTGAAGTCCATGCACACAGAGACGGGAATCGGACGCGAACCCTGGAGGTGCAAGGCGACAGTGCTAACCACAACACCACTGTGCTGCCAAGGTAAGAACAATCAATCAGTTATTAACCCATGGAGAAGGAGAACTTACTCACACACTTAGTTAACACACACACACACACACACACACACACACACACACACACACACACACACACACACACACACACACACAGTTCTGGCTCAGGTAAAGTGTGAATCTACACTTCAGACTTAAACCCCAGTTGCCCAGGCTGGCGGAAAACCCATAAAAACTAACTTCTGTACTACTGGGCTTTATTGGTGGTTCTGGTAGCAACACGGACATGAATGTGGACTTCAGCCCCTGTTTGATGTTTTTCTTATTGAATTTCATCGACACGACCTACAATTGGCAGCTGTAGCTCTTTCCTTCAGAGAGACGACATCCGTTAACGATGCTCGCCAGGAAGTCGGCCATATTGTGTAACGGCTTCATTTCAGACTGAAATTGATTAAACTTTCTCAGTGTGATACAGGATATGAGCGACTAGACAAATTCTAGAACAGGATGCTGGAAAACAAAAACAGATCTGAAAACAGTTCTAGAATTAGGGTGGATTACATTGAAACACTTCTATAATTATAGAACTGCTCTCAGAATTGTTTGCGTCGCACCGAGGAAGTACAGACAGTAGCAACGTACACACGACCATCACCAGCTAAAATCATCAGTACAGATGTAGGTACAGCAGCACACTGCATCGATTAAGATTCAATTCAATTCAATTTTATTTCTAATTTCTATAGTGCTTTTAACAACGGTCATTGTCTCAAAGCAGCTTCACTAAAAGATAAAGAAAATTTATGGAAGTGTGTCTGAGTGTGAAAAACGTGTCTAGATAATAATGAGATGATGAGCAAGACAAGGGTGACAGCGGCATGGCAATAGAAAGAAACCTTGAGAGGAACCAGACTCAGCAGGGAACCCATCCTCATCTGGGTGATAACGGAGAGCAGGGATTATATAACATCATGTGTGTTCTGCAGCTGGAAGTTCAGTATAACAGAAGTCAGCAGGTGCAGAGGGCAGATGGGGTCTGAGCGGGTCTGGATCACTGGGAGCTCAGGGGCAGCATGTGTAGCTCCAAACCATCATGAAGCAGAATCCAGCTGGAGCAGGTCCTTCTCTGGATGCCTCAGGATCCTCGCAGGGTTGGTCTCTGTCTACTGAAGCTGGAACAATCTCCAGATGCCTCTGGATGGGTAGAGAAATACAGAACAGGTGGAGAGAATTAGCGTAGCTGCAATTCAGGATAGATGTACTGGAGTATGAGGTTATGGGGTGAGTTACGTGTGTGCCAGATTAAAGAGATGCGTCTTGAGTCTACTTTTAAATTGGGAAACTGTGTCTGAGCCCCGAACACTGTCAGGAAGACTATTCCAAAGCTTAGGAGCTAATATGAAAATGCTCCGCCCCCTTTTGTAGATTTTGATATTCTGGGAACTACCAGAAGTCCAGAGTTTTGTGATCTTAAGGAACGTGGTGGATTGTAACGTGTCAGAAGACAGGTTAGGTATGTGGGAGCTAAACCGTTTAGAGCCTTGTACGTAAGTAATGTTATTTTGTAATTAATTCTAAACTGAACAGGCAGCCAGTGCAGGGATGATAATATTGGGGTTATATGATCATATTTTCTTGATCTAGTGAGAACCTGGCGGCTGCATTTTGGACTAACTGTAGCTTGTTTATAGAGGATGCAGGTCAGCCACCCAGTAATGCAGATTGCATGTTCTCCCCTTGCTTGGTGGGTTTCCTCCAGGTGCTCCGGTTTCCTCCCACAGTCCAAAGACATGGTTAGGTTCGGCTGATCGGCGTTCCCAAATTACACGTCCTATCTAGAGTGAACCTCACCTCATTCCCTAAGTCTCCTGGGAGAGGCTCCAGGCCCCCTGCAACCCTGGACACCCTATACAGGTAAAGCGCTACAGACGATAAGTGAGTAAACAATCTGATCACTAACTACAGGGTTCCGGGGGCGGAGCCTATTCCAGGAACCAGAGCTCACACCCTGGACAGGGTGCCAATCCATTGCACACTATCAATTTGGGAAGACCAATTAACCTAATCTGCATGTCTTTGGACTGTGGGAGGAAACCGGAGAACCCGGAGGAAACCCAGCAAGAACATGCAAACTCCACACACATACACTCCCAGGGTAGGAATCGAACCTGTACCCTGCCGGTGCGAGGTGACGGCGATAACCGCTAAGTCACCGTGCTGTCGCAGGTTGTTCAACTGACGCAAAATTGTGAATGACTTTCTGATATCATAAAGGGAGTTGCGCAGGAAGTGAGGTTGTTTCCTTAACATGATCTGTAAAACACTCACTTTGGCACACAGGACTGCTGTAAACTGCATCGCTGCCGTTAAACGAGTCCCTCAGGTCCTTCACAGATCCACCGGCTTGTTTTTTTCCCTTCTTACTGAGGTCTAGTTGAATATGTTCAGAAGTGTATTCTAAAAAAGAAATATGTATTATATATAAAGCTATAAAGCTATACTAAACAAAGAGTGCTATTAAATTCCTGAAAGACCGGAGACGTCCTCAAGGTAAACACATGCCGTGGATAATACGCTGGAGCTGCTGCCGCTGAGAAGACGAGAACGTTCTCCTGAGACTCGGCGCTTTTTAATTTTACGTAACTCACTTTTATTGGGCTGCAGGAAGGAGAGAACAAAGAAAACTCCTCAAAGGTGAAGAACCATCACTGCAGCTGTAATTAAGTCCAGCCAGCACATCCTCATCCACCACCGTGCTACAGGGTTTTTCTTTTTTTCTTTTAATGAACTCATCCGGGAGTCCGGCTCTACCTGGGGCTTCGACACAACAGCAGCATCAGCACTGAGGAGTTTCTGCTCAGACACTGAGCTCCTGATCTCTAATCAGGCAGCCGTTCCTTACGACAGGAGAACCCCAGTACAGGTCTCTCACCCAGTGTGTGTGTGTGTGTGTGTGTGTGTGTGTGTGTGTGTGCTTTGCTGTGTTTGTGCTGAAAAAAAAAACCTGTTGTGTATTTATCATCCATCACCCAGGTAATGTGCTAAACACCCCCCCTGCCCCCCCCCCCCCCGCCAAGTTTGGAGATCAGTTTTCTCCAAATTTTCTTTATACATCAGCATCACTCATTATGATTTGTTTTTATTCATGAAGTCTCCAAATATTTTCATTATGCAACATTTAAAAGTGTTTTGTTGAAAATATTTAAAACTTAAATTCTTATTTTGTTTTATTTACCTTTTTACATTGCAGCACTGGACCCACATTAACTTGTCTAATGTGTTAAAGTATTAAACTTTTAATAAATCATTAAATACAAATAAATAAAACACATACATTTTTATGCAACTATTACTGTTAAATATTTTCATATTTTATTAGCATTTTAAATGCAATTGGAAATACTTTATTGTACAAACTTTAATTGTTGCTATTATTATTATTATTATTATTATTATTATTATTATTATTATTATTAATATTTTTTAAATTAATAAAAAAAGTATGGTTTTCTTTTTATTATTATTATTTCATTAAATAAAATCATATTATGAAAGAAAATGTAATTAAATAAAAATCTTCATATTTAAGGTTTTCATTTTAATAAAGTAATTATTGTATTTGTTTTATGCATTTCTGCACATCCCCCCAGTGCATATGTCTACCCGCACAACGTCCACAAATAGTTTAAATTATTTAATTATTACACCAATAAATAGTTGTATTTACCTATTTTTCATGACGATTTATTTTTATGTCTGTTTTTTTTTTTAAATAAACCCTGTCTGTAAGTATGCAAATGAAACTCCTCCCACTCCAGCAACATCATTGATGAGCACCTCAACATGCAAAGCCGAGGACATCCTAACGCTTCTAGTCTTTTCTTTTTTAAACATTTGAATACAAACTATTGAATCTATTTTGTACAGTAAAAAAGTAAAAAAGACTTTTTAGATATACAGTGGAACCTTGGATTGCGAGCATAATCTCATTCCGGAAGCGGGCTTTTATATCAAAACACTTGGAAACCATAGCAAATTTCCCCAAAAGAAATAATGGGAACTCAAAATATTCATTCCACAGCACAAAAAAATAAATACATAAAAATAATTAATACAAAATATAAAGTAAAAATAAAATAAATTAACCTGCACTTTACCTTAAAAAAAAAGATAAAAATAAATCTAGACAGATAAGTGTTTCCACCAGTGTTTGTGCGTGCAGGCGCTGTATATGTATGTGTGTTTGTGCATGCAGAGACAGAGAGAGGGAAAATAAAAAGAAGCTCCTGCTACATGATGCTCGGTATTCGTAAACCAAGACTTGCTCGTTTTTGAGTCAAAATTAATTTAAATGTTTTGCTCATCTTGCGCAACGCTCGCAAACCAGGTTACTCACAATCTGAGGTTCCACTGAATTGCAAAATATTGTATTTGTAAAAATATCTTCAACATCAAATCTTATCTTGCTGAATGAATTTGCTAATGTTAGCGTTAATCTTGGTGGAATGATCATCCAGGCACATGGACTTTCAGCATTCCTACACAGACTCACTTTTTCTTAGTTTCATTTTATTCATTTCTGCAGAATAACAGAAATGTTTATGTTAAAGTCTCAGTAGTAAGACAATCAAATTCATCCATCCATTTTCATCAGAGATACATTTTTCCATTCTATGTGCACACGTCTCTCTGTATACATCTCTCTCTCTCTCTCAGACACACACACACACACACACACACACACACACACACACACACACACACACACACACACACACACAGTGTATCTCCATTAGCTGCAGCGGGATGTGATGAAATATGAGTCTCTGTGTTGTTTCTGTCACTTTACATGAAATTGAAATCACCCGTCAGAAAAGATGTTCTTCAAACTCTTCACACGCAGTTTTTAGTTTTTAGTTTTGAACGCTTTTTTGGAAAACAAACTCCAGCAGCACCGCGCGCTGAAGCGAAACCAGCTATAAAAACGAGAACAACGCATCTGTACAGAGAACCCCGGGGTGTGTCTGCAGGTCTGAAAGACAAATGATCAGCTCTGTACGCACTGCATGACAAACGTCTACTGTACCTACAGACATCAACATCATCGAGAAACCAGCAAACAAAGAAAAAATATAATAAATATTCTGGTGAACCAGAAATAAACCCATGTATACATACTGTACTGTACACACACACACACACACACACACACACACACACACACACACACACACACACACACATTCATCTGCGTCTCTTTATTCACACTTGTTTCCATTAAAAAAAAAAAGAAATATCAAAGAAATTTGAACTCCTGCGTCCTGAAGATGTTGGAACTGTCTGTGAAGCCTCCCAGACATCCAGGATCGGAATCAGCAGTGTATCTTGATGCACCTGAAGGACAAAAGGTCACACATTTGAGAACAGTGATATACAAATCGTGGACAGACAGGACAGATGGTTTGAGAGAGATGTGAAAGAGGTGATCTACAGTACTGTCCAAAAATATTGTTTTTTTTTGTTATAGATTTTTTATATTTATTTTAGAACTTTATTATTGAGTCATTTGGCGGCGCGAGGCGTAATGTTTGGCACTGTGGCCTCGCACCTCCAGGGTCAAGGTTCGATTTCCACCAAAGGGTCTGTGCTTGGTAGGTTTCCTCTGAAGACATGTAGATTAGACTAATTGGTTCCCAAATTATCCATAGTGTGTGTATGTGTGCGCACCATGTGACAGATTGGCATCTTGTCCACGATGTACCCTGCCTTGTGCCCCAAGTCTCCTGGAAACACTGACCCCAACCCTAGCTCCGGCATGTGCCTAAGACTTTTGCACAGTCCTGTATGAGCATGTAGAAATCCTTCAAAGGCAAAGCCTGTCTCCTCTTTTTTTACACTGCTGAAGATCAAGACCTCTTCACGGATCCCCCAGGAAAGCCACACTCCCCCGAGGAGTCGCCCCCCCCGCCTCTCTGATTGTTACATCTTAACGACTTTCCCTAATCTCTCTCTACTGCTGGTTCTTCTTAACAACTTTCTCCCTCCACTACTCCCTAACGACTCTGTATCTCCTTCACTCACCTTCTTGATCGTTCACCTAACGAGCCTTTTCAGGCAGGGGAGGATCATTAACCCTGGAAGATACAAATATATGGAATCCTACCGACTCCTGCCAGGCTGAAGAAGCTACTTGGAGTAGTAACAAGAAAGAAGTCCACTTGATATGACTGAACTTCCAGATGTGGGAAAACTTCCAGTTCCGGTTTTATCTCTGACTGTTACACAATGCTGACACTGGAGACTCCTTCCTCTGAGGTTACACAAACAACACAATCAACAAATTTTCTTCTTCTTATTATTATTATTATGGAAATAGGGCCCTGCCTAATAGGTGGATGAGCTGTTACTATGGAAACGATAAATTATTAAAGCGAGAATTCTTACAAAAGCTGGGCTTTTTGGATGTGGATTTCTTAGACCATTAATTAAAGATGTAAATTGTATGAATTTTCTTTCTAACTGCGTCTAAACAGGCCTCCACGTTGGTGCTGAGCTTCTAATTAGTAACTGAACCCAAACCCCTAACACACGTCCATCAGCACATGAATCAAGCTCTAGTTTCAGAAATGATTGACATCTATAAAGTGAAGGGAAAAGAACTCTCCTGGCCAGAGGTGTGTGAATAATCAGCGCAGTAAATCATGACATTATTAGTCAGGGCCCTCAGGTGCTTCGCGTTTAATAACAAGTGTGAAAATCTATAAACCTCCAAACAAAAGACTTTACAGCACCATAAGCTTCAGTTTAATCTGGAAATAAAGAAGCAAGCAAGCAAAATGACCGCCATCCTGCCCAGTCCCGGGGTCATGTGACACTCATTTCATTAGTCTCAGTAAGTAGGTGATTAATGTTGCTGATCTGTGTCAAAATACCTAGATGCAAATATCAAGCAATGTAAATCCAGGTTGTAGGAAACTCAGTTTAACCCAGCAGAGCTGTAACGGGTTCGACCCTTTGTGCACGGACGGCACCCTAAGGTACGGACACGAGGCGAGGTCTTACTCGAAAAAGGGTCATTTTATTTGGATGAATAGGGAAGCAAAGGGTTAAAGGAGGGAGAATGGAATAAAAGGGAAGGAATGATGCAGGTGTGCACGTGCAGGTCTGGTGGGCGGTGCCCTGCTGGCATGCGGTCACAGGCTAGTGAGCCGTGGCGTCGGGCAGAGTGGCGGCGTGGGCCAGCATGGACAGCAGCTCCTGCGCAGTTCGTTCGTGCTGACTCTCCTCTCGGGGAATAACCGGACCAGCCTCTCCCAGCTCTCTGTGGGTGTGGCCTCAGACAGGAGTCCTCTCTGACGTCCGGCAGCTGGGTGGCGTTCCCCGGCTGGGAACAGGGGCAGTGAAGTGTACCTTCTTGCGGCCCTTTCCTCCTCGGCGGCAGGGACATGACAATCCGGCTCCGTGTGAGAATGAGGAGCCGCGGGAGCTCCGGGAGTGAGATCACGGCTGTCCATGCTGCAGAGGTCAGCGGCGCCTCTTTGAAGTCCCTGGGGCTTGTTCCATTGCCCCGCTCGCATGCCGCTCTTCATCATTCATCAGCTACATTCCCCAATGTGAATTATAGAGCGGGAAGGCCGCCTAGCTAGTAAGCTTCGGAGTGAGTGAGGAGCGATATTAGATTTGCGCGCACACCCATCACAGACACACGCCGTGACAAGAGCCCAGACCCATGTCTCCATTAAGGGCCATCACGGATGATGGAACACAGACCACATGGACCACATTTTGAAAAACGTCACATGACACTTTCCCTGACAAATTTAGGTTTAAATGCCTCATGTGACCTACTGTTATTTTCTTAAATTGCTTCATATTAATTAGTTCAAGAAATGCAGTCAGAACATATAAGATGTTTTTAAATTATAAATAAAAATGTACAATTTTCATGCACAGATACAGAGGCGTGAATGTTGTCTGTCTTTCAGCTGCTCCCGTCGAGGAGTCGCCACTGCAGACCATCGGATCCACACACAGGTTTTTACGCCAGATGTCCTTCCTGATGCAACCCTCCCAGTTTATTCAGGTTTGGGACCAGTACTGCATTCAGTGCCTGGGGCTTGGGTGGGAATTGAACCCAGACCTTCAGCATGGCAGGCGAGAAACAACTGAGCCACCAATGCCTTAGGTAGTGTGTATAAAGTATAAAGACTCTTCTTCATGAATAAGGCGGAGATAGTGTCAGGAAGAAAATTCAGAGAAAGTGAAGGAAAGGATGTTGATGAAGATGGAAGGTTGGTAAGTCCTTAGATCCTCGGCCTTAGTGGCAGGCGGTCGAGCTCTCTCAATGCTGGCCGATGCTGAAGGCGAGGAAGCCGAGGAGGTGGTCGAGTTTGCCAGTCTGCTTGACGCGCTTCGGGGAGTCTCTTGACTAGTCAATGTCTAAGAATGCAACAGAGAGAGGGTGGGGTAGAGGGACGTTCACCCAGAACATCGCACTCACTGGACTGACTTTCAAAGCTCCTTCCATGAGGCGTTGATGACTCCAGACCCGTAAATGATTATGGGCTCCCAACCGTGGAGGGTTAAGGCGCCCCGGCCCGCCCCTCTCCAGCTGGCAACGGAACTGGCCATGGTGCTGAATGCGTGTCGTGTTTTAGCTGAGTGAGGAAGCTGTCACGCAGTAAGAGGCGCTTGCTGTACGCCCGTCATCATAGTGGTGTGAAAATTACTTTCAGTAACCAAACAGACTAACTAGTTCTGCTACACAGATACACCAACATTTTGGAAAAGATGTCACGAGTACACAAATTCACAGACTATAGTACCTTTAATGTGATCTTTATCTTTACAGTGTCCACCACATGGGATTCTAATCTAAAAAAAAAACACTGTGTGACTCCACTGACATGAGACATGGGAAATATTATAGGAGAAAATAGTCACCATCATTCTCATCATTGTTTTTAGAGAGAGCTGTGTCATTAACCAGGGTTGCCAGATTTTAGAAAACACTCCTGTTCAACTATGTGCAAAAGTCTTAACCCCCCTCACTTTTCCTACATATTTTCTTTCCAAAACTCCAGACTTTCTTGTATTTTTTTAAGTAGTCTTGAGGAATAGTTCTCCAGACGTCCTGGAGGACTTTTTTGTCCCTCATTATTTTCTGTCCAGACCCTGTACCTGAGTATTTTTTCAGATGAATGTGTTTTGTTTGTTTAGCCACACAGTGACCTATGAATCATTCAAGCAAAAAAATGTCTAACTTAGCGCATGAACCAGTGAGAAACTGGTGCAAATGATGAGAGATGATCTGGACGGTGATTAGTTTAGTGCTGATGCTGAATGCTGAGTGGTTGGAACAGACGAGAGGGGAAATGAGATCAAACAACCAATCTTTAGGCGCTTTGCAGCATGTCACAGTAAAATATTTGTTCACATTTCTTTCATTTAATCATTAAATTGTTTTATTTAATTTAATATGAAGTAATGGAGGGGTCCGGACATTTAGATAGGACTATACAATATATATGAAGTGAAACAAATGAGTGCACTGCTGCAGTGTCCCGACTCCCACAAGCACACTTTGTCTAGTGCCCTTACTTTAGCACACCCATCATGTAGACTCGGGTTTTACTCATAATATCACTGGGTTTGTCTCCTTCACACTAAAACTCACCTCAATCCATCCTGCTGTGTGTGTGTGTGTGTGTGTGTGTGTGTGTGTGTGTGTGTGTGTGTGTGTGATAGAGAGAGAGAGAGAGAGAGAGAGAGAGAGAGAGAGTGTATGTGTGTGTTTGCGCTCCAATGCAATCAGACCTGCTTCCTTGTGTGAATGGGGTAACAAATTGTCTTCCTTGTCATCAGCTGTCTCTGTCTCTCTCTCTCTCTCTCTCTGTCTCTCTCTGTCTCTCTCTCTCTCTGTCTCTCTCTGTCTCTCTCTCTCTCTCTGCTCTCTCTCTTCATCAAAATTCTTGTGAAAGCGCTGTTGCCATGGCAGCAGTCGAGATTTCTCCCGCCTGATAGCAATTCTTT
>JAAGKR010006149.1:21593-44093 GCA_011419295.1 Clarias macrocephalus
AAAAAAACCCACAACCTGTGTGTGTGTGTGTGTGTGTGTGTGTGTGTGTGTGTGTGTGTGTGTGTGTGTGTGTGTGTGTGTGTGTGTGTGTGTGTGTGTGTGATAAAGAGAGAGAGAGAGAGAGAGAGAGAGAGAGAGAGTGTATGTGTGTGTTTGCGCTCCAATGCAATCAGACCTGCTTCCTTGTGTGAATGGGGTAACAAATTGTCTTCCTTGTCATCAGCTGTCTCTCTCTCTCTCTCTGTCTCTCTCTCTCTGTCTCTCTCTCTGTCTCTCTCTGTCTCTCTGTCTCTCTCTCTCTCTCGCTCTCTCTCTTCATCAAAATTCTTGTGAAAGCGCTGTTGCCATGGCAGCAGTCGAGATTTCTCCCGCCTGATAGCAATTCTTTCTCTCTATCTCTTTTCCTGAGCCTCTTTCTCTCTCCATCTCTCTTTTTTATCTTTCACATCTACATCTGTCAATCTCATTCCTTCTCTCTGTCTGTCTTTCTGTTTCTTTTTTGTCATTTTGTCTCTCTCTCTCTCTCTCTCTCTCTCAATCTCTTTCTCACCTCCTCTGTTTTTCTCTTCACCTCCCTTTTTATTTCTCTCCTTTGCTCTTCTCAGTCTGTCTGTATCTCTTTTTCCTGGTATTTCACTCTATCTTTCCCTAACAAGCTCTCTCTCTCTCTCTCTCTCTCTCTCTTTTTTATTTTGTTACTTTCTCTTTATTTTTCCATCTCTCTCTCTCTCTCTCTCTCTCTCTTTGTGGTTTTGTACATATTATTAGATAACTGAGCTAAAAATTGAGTTATGTTGTAGGAAACATAATACATATATTGGAAAAAGTGTGTGTGTGTGTGTGTGTGTGTGTGTGTGTGTGTGTGTGTGTGTGTGTGTGTGTGTGCACACCCCAGACCAAGAGCACAGACAAATAAAAGACTTTGCTTAATAAGAAAAAGAATTTAAAAGTTTTTGTTTTCCATATTGCCTCATTTGTAAACTTTTTTCCCCTTTAAGCTGTAAAAGTTAAAAACAGATATTTTTGGTTAAAGTGGAAAACTTCACTTTAACTGGAGGACCGGAGGCCAGACCAGCGGGAGCCGTGTGATGTGGTCATGTGACTGTTCAATGCGCCGCCGTGTCGTCTTCATCGCTCCGTGACGTTCTGTCTCATTGACCTCGGCCATCTGTCTGGATTATCACACAATACAGCTACGATGAATTTTTGTTTACATTTTTCTCTCTCTCTTTTTCTATAATAATGCATGTATAATAAACATGTACAGGAACGGCATAATACACTGTGTGTCACGCTGTTACGGTTAAACAATCAGCGAGGGTGGGAGGGGATAATGCATGGCTACTGTTACACAGAGGTGTGTGGTAACGAGTTACATTTACTCAAGATGATACTATGAGTAGTTTTACTGCAGCAGACTTTTTACTTTTACTTGAGTAGATTAGTGAAGAAGAAACGCGACTCTTCCTCGGCTCCACTCGGCTCCACTCGGCTCGTTACTTTTCTAACCGTTTATTCTGCACATGCGGCCGGTGGATCTGCAGCATCACTGTTTCACCAATCAGATGCAGCAACAATAATCACATGACTCTGTTTGACCAATCAGGTTGTATAAACTCATCCTTCCTGTGACTCCGCCCTACATACGCTCACTGCACATGCATTTTTTTTTACTTGTCATACTGTGTGTGTGTGTGTCTGTGTGTGTGTGTGTGTGTGTGTGTGTGTGTGTATATATATATATACAATTGAACAACAAAACATCACTTTAGAAGGTACATTTTGGTTTATTTATTTATTCATTCATGTGCCCCCAATACACAATATATTGTGTTTAATCTGGCGGGAAAATTTTTATAAAAGGTGCCAATAATTTTGAAAGCAGGGATTTTTTTCAAAAGGGAAAATGCAAATAAATAAACAGACAGAGTGTAGTGCAAAAAATGTGTTAACACTAATTAAAATTTTTGGAAATTTAAAATTTACATTAAAAAATAATTTTTGTTTACATTTTTTTTTGGTGCAAATGATGATCAATAAGTTACTATGTACAGTTCCTCATCTGTGGGTATTTTTCAGAAGGTTTTTTTTAGAAGGTAATTTTTCAAAAAGGTATATTAATTTAAAGGCACATTTACTTACATATAAACATGTGCAAAAACACAAATATGTTTTCCATACACGGCGCTTCCAGTTAGCAGGTTAGCTAAAGTGATGCATAGCAGATAACTAGCAGTTTAACACCTGCAGGGTCACGCCCCTAATTATGAAAAAAAAAATTTGACTCATCTTTGGAACCAGCTCCTGTTGTTCATTCGAGGAACTGCATGTTTTGGCACCTTCCTATAGATATTGTAGATATCGGTGTAGATATTCAACTTACGTCAGGAGCAGGAAGTTGAATGTTGGAAATACAGTATGTAATAGGTTCCAATCCTCTGTGTTCACATCCACGAAGTATTGAAATGTGTCTTGTTGTCATGTTGTGCACTTGTGTCTCTTTTGTATAGAACTTTAGATTGTTTTCTGTTAATTAAAACAGACAAAAGAAAATCTGTCAGTTTTCTGACAAAAAAAAATCAAGACAAAAATCTGTTAGTTTTGTTAATTTATGTTGTTAATTGATGTTGTCTGTAGCACTTTGGTCCTGGAGGAACGTTGTTTCCTTTCACTGTGTACTAAACTGTATATGGTTGAAATGACAATAAAAGTCGACTTTAACTTGAACTTGAGTGTTTGAGCTATAAAGTGAAAAAACTTTTTTTTTTTGTGCAAGTGATTGATGTACATTATGTTAGTCGATTGAGCTAAACAAATAAACATGTATTTGGGGAAGTTAAAAGTAAGAAGTGCTTCCACTTGGTGCTGGGAGCGGCCGTGTTGAGGCGACGTCATTTCCGGGACTCGCAGTTAAAAAGATCCCGAGTAGGAATTACGAGTTTACAGGGTTTTCCTAGTTGAAGATCGGAACTTTTACATCCTGCATCTCTGTCTGTAGCGAGTGCTGCTGAGATTAAACGTATTATTTACTCATATCCTGAATGTTCCATGTTCTTGAAGCCTTTGTTGTTTTTGTACCATTTTTGTTCTTTTTCCAAGAGGAGCAGATGATGCGTGATGACCAGCCCTACGTGGTAATTATCACCCGACAACTCCATCTGTGTTTCAATAACCCGCTTTCTTAGCTACCCAAAAAACCATGTTGCCGTTTTATTCTAGTAAAGTGCAAAAGTGTGTGTGTGTGTGTGTGTGTGTGTGTGTGTGTGTGTGTGTGTGTGTGTGTGTGTGTGTGTGTGCGTGTAGTTTTTCAGTCTCGCACTTCCAGCTCTTGCTGATTTCCCCTGGTGATGTAGTCTATCGGTCAGTTTGAGTATAACTTGCCTTGGAGACTCCTCAGGGCTTTTTCTCCTAATTGGGCCTCACTCGCTCTGGTTCCACCCTGAAAATACCTCCTAATTACCTCCTGTCAGCCTCAGCGGTGGTTAAACACTTCACTTTCTCATTGGGTTTTCCAGGGTTCCTAAAAATGTGGATTATTTTCTCGAAATGAAACAGGTTTAAACAAGCGAACGTTTAATGTACACTTAACCCTGGGGCTCTTCTTCTCCACCCTGGACTACTGCTGAGGATTTCCTCTGTCTGTGGCAACCCCTCGGATATTATAATACAAAAGTTGTTTGTTATTATTTGTAAATATTTCAGTACTTTCAATAGTTTCTTTTTACATCTATTTCTGTTTATATTTACATAATAAGATTATTATTTTTTTTACTTTATTTTATGAATTTCTATCATACACTTATTTTTGTTCAGGTATATATACAGTATATCCCATGTCTGTGTCAATTAATAAATAATTAAATACATTTTTTTTTCTATTAAGACTATTCTTTAGTTTAGTTTTTTGCTGTTGGATTTCTGAATTTATTCACACAACTAACAGGAGGAAAAGTTAAATTTGGGAAAGATGAGTTTAAAAAAACTGACCAATGTGAGAAATCTATGAAATTGATAAATTCATTGCCAGGGGTCCCATGGGCGTCTTGGCTGCTTCTCTGATCGATGCTCTTCTCGCCCAGGCTGTAAGTTTAGGTGGACGTCCATGTCTTGGTTTGCAGTTATGTTGCACTCTTTCCATTTTCAGATGATGGATTGAGCAGCGCTCTGTAAGAAGTTCAAAGCCTGGGAGATTTTTTATAACCTCACGCTGATTTAAACTTCTTCACAACTTTATCCTTGGCCTGTCTGCTGTGTTCCTCAGGCTTCATGATGCTGTTTGTTCACTAACAAACCCCGGAGGGCTTCACAGGACAGCTGTATTTATTCTGAGATTAAATTACACACAGGTGGACTCTGTTTACTGATTAGGAGACTTCTGAAGGAGTTTGGTTCCACTGGATTATAGTTAGTGGGATCAGATAGTTCAGGTTTTTATTTGTAAAAAAAAATAATAAATAATTGAAAACCATTTATCTTTTTCCCTCCACTTCACAATTATATGCCATTCTACAGTATGTGTCAGTCTGTCACATAAAATCCAAATAAAATATATTTAGGTTTGTGGCTGTAACATGACAAAATGTGGAAAAGTTCAAGGGACATAAATACTTTTTCGTAAATTTCATAAATTTCGCTCATTGGTTTTAACCTCATCTTTTCCTCCTATTCACTACATACACTATTGTTAAAAACAAACATTTTATATACAGTACAGAGCACAGAGCAAAAGTTTGGACACCTTCTCACTCAAAGAGGTTGAATTTGTATTATGGCAAGAAAAAAGCGGCTAAGTGAAGAAAAACGAGTGGCATCATTACTTTAAGAAATGAAGGTCAGTCAGTCGGAAAAATTGGGAAAACTTTGAAAGTGTCCCCAAGTGCAGTCACAAAAAGCATCAAGTGCTACAAAGAAACTGGCTGACATGCGGACCGGCCCAGGAAAGGAAGACCGAGAGTCGCCTCTGCTGCGGAGGATAAGTTCATCCGAGTCACCAGCCTCAGAAATCGCAGGTTAACAGCAGCTCAGATCAGAGAGCAGGTCAATGGCACACAGAGTTCTAGCAGCAGACACGTCTCTAGAACAACTGTTAAGAGGAGACTGTGTGAATCAGGCCTTCATGGTAGAAGATCTGCTAGGAAACCACTGCTAAGGACAGGCAACAAGCAGAAGAGACGCGTTTGGGCTGAAGAACACAAGAAAGAACACAAGAAAGAAAACTCGCTGAATGAGAAGGGGTGTACAAACTTTTAGATAGATATATATGTATGAGCTTCATGCGTTCCACCATTAAGCATTAAGTTAAAATTTAAATTAATTTATGACTCTGTGTCTGACAGACGCTGGAGCTTCATAAACGTGTATTAAACGTTAAACATGATTTCCTTTCATTAATTTCCATGACTCAGGTAAACTGGTATTCGACGCCAGCATGGCAGCCGGAAAGCGAGAGGATCTGGGACACTTGGGATGAAAACAAACATGGCTTGTGAACGCAGCTTTGAATTGCAGTATAATTCCTGCGGAGACACAAAAGAAACAATGAGCGCAGAATTACTATAATTATAACGAATAAGTGAGGAATGATCAAAGCTGAGAAGTAAACAGAACGGTTGTGTGACGGCGCAGGGGTGAGAGCGAGGAGTGATACGAGGAAATGATTCAGAATGAACAGATACACATCGGAGATATGAAGAGGAGAAGAGGAGGAGCAATGTTCAGTGTCTTGGGGGTCAGTGTCGTCTGATCGGGTCGAGAGGTGTGTATGAGGACCCCGTTTAAGGGAGCGAGCGAGCGAGCGAGCAGATAGATATGAAGACAAAGAACGGCTCTTTGTGTTTCCATGGGAACGCAGCCGTTGTTCGTTCGTTAACTCGTTCTTTCATCGTTAGTAACTGCCTGGTCAGAGTCACGCTGGTTTAAATGAGGCTGAGAGGGGGACGCGGGACAGGGTTCAGACTCCATGTGCGGGGAGCAAGATGAGGCACAGGCAGTCCAGACGTCCAGCAGAGGGATCTCAAACTTCTCAAGGTTCACGCACACATGCACGGAGGAACAACAGACACATGACCACGCCTCCGAGCATACTGTTTTTCCTACCTGAGCCTCCAGGAACAAACTGGAGTCCATATGAACTTAAACACGTCTCCTGTTCTACTGAACCTCCAGCCTCCTAACACACAGTATGAGATCAGATCAATCCCTGCTCTCCGTTATCACCCAGAGTCCGGTTCCTCTCAAGGTTTCTTCCCATCACCATCTCAGGGAGTTTTTCCCTCAGCACCGTCGCCCTCGACTCGTTCATCAGGGACCATCTGATCCTTCTGATTCTCACACATTTCCTCACACATTTCATCATCTTTACCATGGTTTGCCCTTGATTCTGTAAAGCAGCTTTGTGACAATGAGCATTGTTAAAAGCTCTACACATTTCAAATTTAACTCGCCTACCGACGACTTCCTGTTTGCATCACTGACTGTTTCCACCTTTCAAGTCGCATCATGAAGCATCACTCCGGTCACCTGGCAACCTTCACAGCTGCAACTGGACTTGCTATGAAGAGAAGTTATGGATTCAGAAATGTTTTATTTCACTTTTTTTCTTTAATCTATTACTTGTTACAAGAAATTTAAGATGTTTGACCGCGGCATTGGAACATGTTGTACTGTACATCAGGCTGGGAGCGACCGTGGCCAGGCCAAATCAAAGTGATTATGCTGCGTATTTTCCTTTGTAAGTTATGTTAAGACTTTGTCACGTATACATTTCACATTTCTCAGCTTTTTGTTGGAGGGTCAGAGTGCAGAGGCGTCCGTGGCAGCACTGGAGCAGGTGGGGTTAAGATCTTTGCTCAAAGGCCTCGGTGGAGCCGAGGCTTCAACCACTGACCCTCTGATCAGTAACTCAGAGTCTTAACAGACTGAGCTGCCATCGCACCTTTTTATTATTATTTTTGTTTGTTTGTGGGTTGTTGTTTTTTTTCTTTTACACTTTTTATACTTTGATTGCCTGGTTCTCAAAGAACCTTGAAATAGGTTGGGCCACGAAGGATCCACCTGTCGAATCCTTTGTTTTAAGGGGAAAGATGCTGCATTTGATGGAGTCTTTAAAATGGGACAGCCTTAGTCGAGACACTGTGATGGAGTCTGACTTCAGACGCAGCCTGGGTAAGATCCAGTCCCCAAACTGAGACACAGCTCATATAAGCCATACAGTGGACGTGTCATAGCGTGAATCTATAACTAGTTCTGTTATATTTCACAAACGTGAACCAAAAAAAAAAAAATCATTAAAAAAAACAGAGTAATTATGAACTGTAGTGATGTAGCTGAGGAAGGGTGATTGTCTGAGCCTAAATTCTCACACTACTGCTTATAGTGCTGATAGAAACGTCCTCTAGCTTGGGATAGGAACATGATTGCAAAGTGAAGTGGTGCATATTTAATAACAACCAAAACCGTAGTAACTGGTGTAACCATCTTGCCTGTAACCATCACAAGCCACTTGTGTACTTGCTAGTGTACCAGTCACTGGCGTCACTGTCACTGGTGTTATATTTATTGGTGTAACAGTCACTGGTATAGTCATTACTGCTTTAACAGTCACTGGTATAGTCATCACTGGTGATCTAGTGGTGATATATTCACTGGTGTAACAGTCACTGGTGAAAATGATACTGGTAATATATATATAGAGAGAGTCTTTTGTTATGACTTAAAGGCTACAGTGAGCTAAGACAATACATTTAATACTATTGTATAATCGAATCAATTTGAAAGTGAGTTCTTTTGTACCCTTAAATGAAATGTAAACAGACGTCTACGTTTACTTTAGTAATAGTTTATCTAGGGGCGTCTCTACTTTTACTCACATACAGGATTTGTGTCATTTGTCCACCTCTGATAGTCAGTGGTACCACAGTCACTGGTGCTATAGTTACTGGTGTGACCATCATGAGTGTAATAGTGTGCGCTTGAGACACTAGTGACTGAAAGAATATTGGGATTTCATTTTGAAGGAATTTGATCAAAGTCATAATTTTCAAACAGCAAGTGAAAACATAATAAATAATACTGTAATCATTTTGCTAGTCAGAAATGTTTCCACGTTTTAAAGTAGTTACTCTCTGTGTTCACACAACAAAATGCTTCAAGGTCCCCCCAACCCCCCCCCCCCCCCGAAAAAAAACTAAATATTTTTTATTGTTAATCTGCAGCTAAATAAATGTAAATATTTGCATGAATTAATTTCTATAAAGGGATTTATAATAAAACAGTATGGTTAAGAGAGGGGTTAGTCATGGGTTTAGTGTTCAGATCTTTTCAAACTCCTCCCTGTACCAAACTCCAGCCTCACTCCTCGCTCGGTCCTCACATTCCTGAGGATTCGCTCCATCATCCATCATCCAATCATTCATCCATCATTTCTGTGAGATCAGGTTCCATGGAACATGACACCAGGCAGCTTTTGTGTATCTCTATGTGTATGTCTATGTGTATATGTGTGTGTGTGTGTGTGCGTGTGTGTGTGTCTGTGTGCGTGTGTGTCTGTGTGCGCGTGCGTGTCTTACATGTATATTGTGGCTGTTCAGCGGCACAGCAATCAGTCAAAGATCTGCATGCAGCAAAAGCTCAGCTTCTCTCATCTGCACAGTCATGTGTGTGTGTGTGTGTGTGTGTGTGTGTGTGTGTGTGTGTGTGTGTGTGTGTGTGTGTGTGTGTGTGTGTGTGTGTGTGTGTGTGTGTGTGTGTGTGTGTGTGTAAACTAATAAAGCCAGATAAGGGAGGAAAAAAATCTCAAAGGTGCAGCGTGTTTCTTCCAAAACTGCATTTACTCCACTCGCTACAATAATCACACACTGAAACACCGACCTGTCTGTCTGTCTGTCTGTCTGTCTGTCTGTCTGTCTGTCTGTCTGTCTGTAAAAAAAGTGGCTCTTGGCTGCTTGGGTACTTAATATTACTACGAGTTCTTCTTGGACGTAGAAAGAGAGAGAGAGAGAGAGAGAGAGAGAGAGAGAGAGAGAGAGAACTATTGGCACCCTTCCACAAAAGAGAAGGCATGAAGTTAAGAGGTTAACTTCATGAACATAATATTGGCTCTTTTTGACCCTCAGGCAGAAGAGTTATAGATTGTAAGAGAAACTGTGAGACTGAGAGTTTTCTTTTGAGAAAGAGCTGCAAGTGGAACCCCAGAGGAACCCCAGAGGAACCCTGCTGGTGATGGGCGAGGAAAAAACAAACATAAACAACAAAGGGGAAGCAAAATTTTTAAATGTAATTGTAAATGAAGTGAATTGAAAGAGTGAAATTGAAGACTGGTGTTTAACTGATGGACAAAGAGAGAGTAAACAATAAACAAACAAACAAACAAACAAATCTAATCTCTGCAGGTTAGTGAGAGTCCGAGGCAGATGTGTACAGCTGTGGGACTGAAGAGGGAGTCTGACCTGCGAACGGCCAATTAAAGGGTTAATGAGCACTTCCGGTGATAAATTAGCACCTAATTTATAACGGACCTCCATCACACACACACACACACAAACACACACACACACACACACACACACAGTGCATATGCAACAGCAATAACATCTTGAATGAAGACGTGCACGCGCAATTAACTTTGTGTTTTGATGACGCGCGCACGCACGCACACACACACACACACACACACACTGCCTCACGCCACATACCCCCCTTCTCTGGGTGTCGCGCATATGTGCACGCGCGTCATCACTTCGGGGCACGGGCAGGAGACGCGCGTGCACATGCGCGCGGACGCTCGGCTCTCCCCCGGTATCGGAGGAATGAAGAGAAGAGAAAAGAGGGAAACATTGTTTTAAAAAAAAATAAATAACGGTCCAAAAGAAGGAAAAAAGAGCAAAGAAGAAGAGAAGAATCTGCTGCGGTACCGGAACCTGAGCCGCGGATCGCACTTATTTAATGGAAGAAGAATAAATCCACAGATAAACAAATATACAACTACAACATTATTATTGTTATTATTATTATTGTTGTTGTTGTTGTTAACATTAACAGAATTAAAGAGTAGAGGTGTGCCGCACTCCGCGTGCACCGGGATGCGCGAGCGGGATGGAGCGCGAGGGGCGACGGCACGCGCGTCTCTGCGCAGATTCTCCCGCGTGCTGATCGCGTGCACCGAGTTCTCAGTGCTGTAGAACACCGCAGAGCCGCTCGAGCGCACACACCCGCGGGCTCGCGCTGCGCACCGACCGGCTCGAGGCTGCTTCTGATCCTTATTTTTGATTTTTGGGATTTGGCTTCTCCTAAATCACACACACACACACACACACACACACACACACACAGCTGTCTCGTCTCAATACAAATAATCACTGGAACGCTTTACTGTTATTTTTATTCTCACACTGATTAAGGATTGTGGATTAAGGAGGATTTTTTTATGCAGAAGGAATCCGTCTCTCCATCCCTCCGTTACGAGTTTCGGAGATCCTCCGGTGCGCATCTCTGCGTCTCTGCGGCGGGGAACTCGGGCGGATTTTTTTGCGGTGTTGTGTGTGTTTTTAAACCCGCCTGTTTGGTTCTGTTTGGAAAATAATTATTACACACCGACATCGGGGGGAAGGGAGGAGGAGGAGAGCGAGGAGAAACGGAACTTCAGCGGCGGAGACCGGCCTGGAGAGGCAAGTCGCGTTCTGTATATCTATCGATTGTATCTATCCACGTCTTGAAGGGTGCCAATAGTTTTGGATCCATTTATCCCTCTAACCATTTATCATAGCCTGGATGGTGCTATTCATTAGTTCTGCATCTGAAACTCTGGCTTTTGAAGGGTGCCAATATTTTATGAGCTATCCATCTACCTCTTTAAGGGTGCCAATATTTTAGATCTACCTAGTATCCATCTCTCTCTCTCTCTCTCGAAGGGTGCCAATAGTTTTGCATCCATGCATCGGGTGGACTGTGTATTATTGCTTGGAGGGTGCCATTAATTAGTTCTGCATCTGAAATGCTGGCTTTTTAAAGGGTGCCAATATTTTAGAGCTACCCATCTCTCGCTTAAAAAGGGTGCCAACTGTTTTGCATATATTTGTCTGTCTAACATGCATCATTGCTTGTAGGGTGCCATTACTTCTGCATCTGTAGCGATTGCTTTTGAAGGGTGCCAATATATTAGGGCAATACATTTCTCTCTTAAACGGTGTCAGTGTTTTTTATATATCTATCTAATGTTTTAATGGTAACATTTATTTATTTATTTATTTATTTATCTGTGCATTTCTTTATAGGCTGCACCTAAACCCTGGCGTCTGCATGTTTCAGCACAGTTACATCTCTCTCTCTCTCTCCCTCTCTCTCTGTCTCTCTGTCTCTCTCTCTCTCTCTCTCTCTCTCTCTCTCTCTCTCTCTCTCTCTCTCTCTCTCTCTCTCTCTCTCTCTCTCTCTCTCTCTGTCTCTCTCTCTCTCTCTCTCCCTCCCTCTCTACCGTGCTCAAACAGTAAATCAGCTTGCGAATGCCTGAATCTCTGTAAGAGATATAAATTGTTCAACTTCTCGTAGGCTTGATTACTTCATCAGCGTGCCGTATCACAGGGTGGTGCTCTGCTCCCTTACGCTCGCCTGCACGCTGCTCTGACCTTGGAAATCCAATCCCGAACACTCAGCGTGTCTTAGTCACACCTCGGGAATCTGCTCGGGAGAGAAAATGGCGTGAACGCGTGTGAATCAGTGGCAGTGTGTGGAGCTCGACTTGGAGTGTTGTTGCTTTTATACTTCAGGATTTAATAAAAGCATAAACACGCTTTAGTACGCTGATCAGACACGACATTAAACCCAGTGCCAGGTGAAGTGACTCACTTTAATCATTGTGTTACAGTGAACAGGTGAACAATCTGCTCTCGCAAGGTGATGTGTTAGCAGCTAGAAAAGTGGGAAAGTGTAACCATCTGAGTGTCTGAGGGTCAGACACCTGGGTCAGAACGTCTCCAAAAGTGCAGCTCTTGCAGGGTGTTCTTGGGTTGCAGTGGATATTACCTACCAAAAGTGATCCAAGGAAAGAGGGACGGACAACCGGCGACAGGGTCATGGGTCACTGATGCGCGTAGGGCCAATTGCTACAGTAGCTCAAACTGCTGACTGGCTCTGATAGAAAGGAGTCAGGACACACAGCGTATCACAGTTTATTGTGTATTGAGCCGTGTAGCTGCAGACCCGTCAGGGTGCCCATGCTGATCTGTGTCCCATGCTGATCCGTGGCAAAGCCTCCTACAGTGGCATCAAAACTGGACCGCAGAGCGATGGAAGAAGGTGGCCTGGTCTAATAAATCACATTTTCTTTTAAATCATTTGGACTGCCAGGTGTGTGTGAGTGTGTGTTTCTTACCTGGAGAAGATATGGTACCAGGATGCACTGTGGGTAGAAGGCGAGTGTGATGGTGGAGGCAGTGTGATGCTCTGGGTGACATTCTGCTGGGAAACCTTGGGTCCTGCCATTCATGCGGATGTTCCTCTGACACGCCCCACCTACCTAAAACACTGTTACTGACTGAGTTACACCCCTTCATGGAGACGGTGTTCCCTGATGGGAGTGCTCTCGTTCCTCTTTCAGCAGGATAAGCACACTACACACATTGTTCACAAACACTTTGAGGAACATGACAACAAGCTCGAGGTGTTCCGCTTGACTCCACCTCCAAATTCTCCAGACCTCGATCACAATCTCAGAAGCACAAGTAGGATTTAAGGCTGGATTGAGGTTATGGCTGATCAGAGAAAAGATCAAACTGTTTTTGAGCAGAATAGTACATATACATGAAAAAAAAGAGTTTTTTTTTTGAGCGATTCAGTGATATCAATATCACAATAATTCATAGCACATTTCAAAGATATATCCTGCCTACGATACGTTTTATAAAGACTTCTGTTCTTTTTTTAGGTTTTAAAATATGATTTTTTTAATAGATATTTATAGACAAAAAGTCAAATTGGCCCATTCAAATAAAACTAAATAATGTAATTAAAAAGCATCATATGATAACATGTAAATATCACTACTTTGTTTGGAATCCTATAACATTGGTACATGTTGCATCAATCGTATTGCAACATCGTGATATCAGTTTGGTCATATTGCCCACCTGCAAGTTCTGTACTATTATAATATTTATATCTATTATATTTTCAGTGCTTTCAGAAATGCATATGCCCCGCCCACAGGGGTGTGTCTTGCTCTTTAGTAATGGCTGATCTATATATGTCTTGTTTTCCCACACACAGTTCTCTTTTCTAACGTAAAATAAATATTTAGAGGTTGCCTCCGAGTGGCGCAGTGGTGCATTTCTCGCCCTATCATCCGGAGATCGCGAGTTCGATTCCTGGGTGATTCTGTAGCCTCTCGCAGCCGGAGGTCTAGAGAGAGCAGATTGGCCGAGCTCTCTCAGAGGGGAGGGGTGAGAGGTACTTAGTGCTCCCACATTAATCACGGCTCTACAGCCAATCAGGGGCGTCCGTGAGCTCACGAAAGTGGAGGAGCGGATAGCGCCGTCCTCTGAGTGTGTTACTCCGCCCCCAACGGTGCATGAGCGAGCGGTTCGAAAAGATGCGGTCGGCTGGCGTGATAGTCTTCGCCCTCCTGGCTGAGTGGAGTAGTAGCCTTAATGTGGAGCCCCCTAGTTACGGGGAGGAATTGGACACCACTAAATTAGGGAGAAAAATCAGAGAAAAATCCAATAAGAGGTTGCAAGTGGGTGGAGTTTGTTTCAGTGATAAAGTTTACTCTTTTCTTTTCTCTATAGTTAGCTAGCTCAGTAAAGTGACGCCTGGTTTGTTCAGATTGTGTAGAAAAGAATGCTAAGACATGACATCACTTCCTGTTTTAAAAGGAAATACATTAAGATACAGAATTAAATCAGTACTCGCAAGACAGTTCATGGTAACTTTAGGGAATGTTCTGCTACTCTAAAAAACAAATTAAAAAAGTGCACCGAGTGATAAGGGTGCCGTTATATCTCTGAAAGCGTAATTCAGCTCCGGAGTTTGCGTTGTGTGGATAATTACGGTCTCACGGCAGAGACGGATCAGGGGATTGATCCTGCTGCTGTACAGAAGCCTTGATTTACCCAGAAGCAGCTGATTCCCTGCAGACTCATCGCGCACAGACGTCAATATCGGTTCAGTATCAGAGTTGTATAGTTGTCACGTTAGAGGGTTGCAGCAGACAGATTCACTGCACGCCGTGTCTGGATCAGCTGCTTTAAGACAGATTTACGGCGTATGATTTCCAGCATGATGTTGCTGTTCCAGACCAAAAATCTTGCGTGACTTGGGACGCGATATAGCATAGCCAGCAAGAAAGTCGTGCCAGTGTGAGAAATCTGTGCAGACGATGTTCATCTAGACTCCACCGACAGGAGGACGGCAGACCCGCAGGACAAGTACAATGAAATGAAGGCGCTTTGTGGTTCAATATCTCATATAATTACATCTGTTTCTTGAAGAACACAGATTGTGTTAGAGAACATGTGCACACACAAAGCAATTTATTGTTTATCATTTAAAAAATTCAATAATTAGCCACAACAGAGCTAATAGACCACAGCTAACTTTAACACTTAACACATTCTGTCTTCTCATTTATTTCCTTGGGGCAATGGTAATATTTTTTAACCCCAATATAGGACTCCTCCAAATGGTTGAGATGTCACTTCATGGTAAAAGTATCAAGAAATTTACAAATTCCATAATACAAAAATATATATATAAATAAATATAACACCTACACTTACCTAAAGGATTATTAGGGACACCTGTTCAATTTCTCATTAATGCAATTATCTAATCAACCAATCACCTGGCAGTTGCTTCAGTGCATTTAGGGGTGTGGTCCTGGTCAAGACAATCTCCTGAACTCCAAACTGAATGTCAGAATGGGACAGAAAGGTGATTTAAGCAGTTTTGGGCGTGGCATAGTTGTTGGTGCCAGACGGGCCGGTCTGAGTATTTCACAATCTGCTCAGTTACTGGGATTTTCACACACAACCATTTCTAGGGTTTACAAAGACTGTTGTGAAAAGGGAAAAACATCCAGTATGCGGCCGTCCTGTGGGCGAAAATGCCTTGTTGATGCTAGAGGTCAGAGGAGGATGGCCGACTGATTCACGCTGATAGAAGAGCAACTTTGACTGAAATAACCCCTCGTTACAACTGAGGTCTGCCGAGGTCAAAGCATTTGTGAAGCCACAACACGCACAACCTTGAGGCGGATGGGCTACAACAGCAGAAGACCCCAGCGGGTTCCACTCATCTCCACTACAAAGAGGAAAAAGAGGCTACAATTTGCACAAACTCACCAAAATTGGACAGTTGAAGACTGGAAAAATGTTGCCTGGTCTGATGAGTCTCAATTTCTGTTGAGACATTCAAACAGTCCACTGTGCAGGCTGCTGGTGGTGGTGGTGTAATGGTGTGGGGGATCTTTTCTTGGCACACTTTAGGCCCCTTAGTGCCAAGTGGGCATCATTTAAATGCCACGGCCTACCTGAGCATTGTTTCTGACCATGTCCATCCCTTTATGACCACCATGTCCCCATCCTCTGATGGCTACTTCCAGCAGCATAATGCACCATGTCACAAAGCTCCAATCATTTCAAATTGGTTTCTTGAACATGACAATGAGTCACTGTACTAAAATGGCCCCCACAGTCACCAGATCTCAACCCAATAGAGCATCTTTGGGATGTGGTGGAACGGGAGCTTCGTGCCCTGGATGTCCCTCCCACAAATCTCCATCAACTGCAAGATGCTCTCCTATCAATATGGGCCAACGTTTCTAAAGAAAGCTTTCAGCACCTTGTTGAATCAATACCACGTAGAATTAAGGCAGTTCTGAAGGCGAAAGGGGGTCAAACACCATATTAGTGTGGTGTTCCTAATAATCCTTTAGGTGAGTTATATACACACACACCACATAAAATGTTTACTTTGTATGTGGTGGTGCAGCCACACAACTACCATCCCCAATACCACACCTCAACCAAGTGGTAGAAATGCGTCATTCAGGTCTCAATCACAATTCTTTTTTTTTTATAAAAAAATATTTGTCTAATGTTAAATATGCTGCTGAGGTATTTAGATTTTGAGCAATAATTAGAGTTCGGATCTAAAAAAAAAAAGGGCGGAGCAGTGACAGGAGTGGAGGTTTGGTTGAAGCCTCATGCTAGCAAATATTTTTGATTGTAAATAATTATGCAGGTTGATTTTCTGTCCATTTTTAATAACGCTGAATGTTTGGCTGATAATTCCTGTAAACTCTACACACTGTAGAAGTCTTCAGGGGTGTCTGTGAATATTTATGCAATAGTGATATATGTGTTTTTCAGGCAGTGTGCTAAAATAATGTATTGGTGCAGCATAGTGTTGGTATCGACTGTGTTTTGCATTACCTCATGCATTACCTTCAGCTCTACCCTGCGCAGTATTGATTTTTTTATCCTTACTGTGCGAGTCACGGGGGTGATATCAGACCGGTACCAGAAACAGACGTGTGTCATCACCAGATACCAGTTTATCAGTTATTCATGTTGCAATATTTATCATGTATCAGTCAGACCCCGCCCACACAATCTTATTGTTTATGAAACATTCCATATTTAAATATATTATTCAACAGGATTAGGGGTACCGATCAAGGCCACATCACTCACTCACTCATCATCTGTACCGCCTAAACCTGTATTCAGTGTCGTGGGGTGGCTGGAGCCTATCCCAGGAGACTTTAGGGCCCAAGGCGGGGTGCACCCTGGACAGGGTGCCAATAATTTGGGAACGCCAATTAACCTAACCTACATGTCTTTGGACTGTGGGAGGAAACCGGAGAACCCGGAGGAAACCCACCAAGCACAGGGAGAACATGCAAACTCCATGCACACATTTTAATAATGCAATGAAAAAAACAAACATTCTTGATCACATGAACATCTGTATCATGTTATATTTGAGTTTTCAAAAAGTGGATAGAGAGAGAGAGAGTTGAATGTGATGCTCGCTCGACCATTTCACGATGAGTTTTTTAGGGAAAGCTGTTCATAACCGGTAAAAAAAAGTATCAGCACAAGCAGTAAAACAAGCAGCATGACCTGGACTTGAGCTCGGTCGCTTTGCTAGTTTTTCTTCATGCTTGCTTGACGTCACCTGGGAGGAGAGATTTAGCGCTCTGGCAGCTCGTAGCAGGTTTCCAGCTGAGTGTCACCTGAAAACATGATTTGTTTTCTTCCTCTGTAACGGGAAGGCTGCTGATGATTGTTTTGCCCTTGATTGTTCCTTTAGGAAGGTAACTTGAACCTGGGAAGCTGGATGTGGCTTAGGGTCGGAACCGGAGACTACAGTTCGGTTGATGAGCTTGAAAATAGAGATGGGGGGAAAAAATACTCTTACAAAACATGTATCGCCTCACTGACCCCTATGTTTTTTAATTTGTATTTTCTTTTTTATTTGCATTTGAGGTGGTAATATGTTGCAGCTCCTCCATAATCCTATAGGTGGTGCATTCTGAACTTTGGCAGAACGCACAGTGTCCTATGGTAAGAGCGAATTATTTGTTTGTTTAACCAAAATCTGAAAATATAAGAAAATAATAATAAATAAATAATAGGAAATCAGGATATTCATAAAATCGTTATACTTACAGAACCGCTATACAAATTGAATGGACACCTGAGTGTGGTGATAATATTGTATCGGGGTCACTGGTGATTCCCGTCCCTAGTAGAACGCATAAAGAACAAGTAATCCAGGAAGTCAGGACAAACAGAGATGAAGAACTTGAGATGAAATTTAAGATTCAGGGTACCATTATTAATGGACTTTGCATTATGAGCTTATATCATGATTTTGTCCACAGTTGTTTAAAACACAAATTTTTTGCCTAATTACTTATTAGAGATACGATATAAAACGATACTTCATTAAGTATATCATCTTAATTCTGATCGGATTAAATCCTTCACTTTGCTCATCCATGTTCGATATTCGGTGCATCTGTCCGGCACGCAGACGGCTCTGTTAGTTCACATATCTACTCTGTGCAGACGTCTTGAGCAGGAAAGCATCGCTGAAAGCATAACGCACCAGAGACGATCAGAAGACTCAGGAGTGGAACCTGATGTGATCTTCTGCTCTTGTAGCTCGTCTACATCATGGTTAGACGTGTCGAGATGCTTTTCAGCTCACCACACCTGCACGGATCGCTGTAGCCTTCCTCTCAGTTTCAGCTTCTTCTGCTCATGTGTGTCAAAATCCTCGCGGATACTCAAACCAGCTGCACCACACCGATTTATCTCCCCCCGTCCTGATGGGTGATTAACTGAACTCATAACCTGAAGCTCTCGACCTGCAACATGTCTGGGGAACAGGTGTTCCTAATAATGGGGCCGGCGAGCATATATTAGGTTGACGAGTCAGATTAAGAGGACAACTGTACATGGGGATCAGGGATGTGTTTTTCGAAGGTGGAGCTGGGAAAAAAATTGTGACATCATTGCTATTATTATTATTATTATTATTATTATTATTATAATCAGAATGTATGTCTAAGCATGTGATCAGCGATACATTTTTACTTCTTTGTCAGCTGAGTCAGAGAGAGTGTGTGTGTGTGTGTGTGTGTGTGTTAGAGAGAGAGAGAGATGTCAGCAGTGGTGTTACCTCAGGGGTGTTAGCTGTGTCACTAAATGCAGACAGCGGACTGGTGCGCTAAAAACGTGGTGACCCAAGTGTTTATGCTTATGTACGATGATGGGCGCGCAAACACACACACACACACACACACACACACACACACACACACACACACACACACACACACCCTCATGCAACGTTTCCTCCTGTAGACTGCATCGAAATTTCAAATCATGCTAGTTTTTGTATTGTTAGCAACGCAGCATTAGCGTATCATAGCGTAGCCTGACGAAGAATCATTGAAAGAAGCATTTAAAACTTGAACCTTTAACCTAACGATACTAATCATCACAAAAGTTATAATTTATGCAGTGTAAAGTAAAGGAGTAAACTGCTTAATGTGTTCTGAGGTTAATTAGCGTCGATAGCGTTGTGTACAGACTTGAGTATGAGTCACTTGAGCTGAGTGTAAAGAAAGTGTGTTTGAACACGGAGTTCCCAGACTAGCCGTTAGCATCTACGCTACGGAGCCTCGCTGTGAGCGACTCCCAGACACCGGCACGCAACAACACTCGCTAATCAAACTAGCTGTGATACGTATTCACGCTGCTGTCTCGCTTGGTTTGAGGCTGATTAGCATCTGGGTGTTTTTGTTTCAAGACCCTCATGCGAACCATCTCAGTTTTACTCGGTGTACAGAGCACTAGGTGTCTGGTTAAAGAATTCCCAGACTTTTGAAGGTTTTAGACAATAAAGTCAGATTTTGACGCCCATAAAGCAGGTGGGGGGGGGGTGGGGGTGGGGGGGATATGCTAAAACTAAGCATGGAAATACCCAGCTGTGTTTGTTTATATAACATTGATGGATTGAAAATATGGAAACAAGCTGATGGTTGAGGAGATGTTTATGTATTGTATAAGGAAGGAGTCTCCAGCGTCAGAGTTCACTCTTCTTTGCAGGTTCTCAGTCACATGTTTTTGTCATATGAACTTTCAGAGAGAGAATCAAGAGCGGCTGTTGATGTGAGGAGTGTTTACAACTGGAAATATCTCGTTTTGATTAAAAAACAAACAAAAAAACACACCAGTGTGTAATATGTATTCTTACTACAAATTGCTGCGGTGTAAAAGGAATAAGCAAATGTTGATGGGGAAATATGTTACTTCTTAGCCCCTCCCTCTTCTTAGCCCCACCCCTTATTTAAATAAGTTTTCTTTCATGGTGATGCGAATCTCTGAGTTGCCGTTCTCATCCTCTATAGCGGTTATTCTGTAGGGGGGTTCACAGGACGCACGAGCACTAACGAACTTGGAACACCAATTAGCCTAATCTGCATCTCTTAGTAGAAAGTGGGACGAAACCGCAGGACCCAGAGGAAACACACCAAGCACTGGGAGAAAACATGCAAACTCCACATACAGAGACAGACCCGAGGCAGGGACTTGAACCCTCGACCCTGAAGGTGCGAGTCCACAGTGCTAACCATGCTGCCGCACTCTCACTCAGAATGTTATTGGATAATTCGTGGGTTTGTGATAATTGATGACCCTAAAAGACTTTTGGGTCCCAGTTCAGATGAAAGTTCGCAGTCAATCATGTAAAACACGCAAAAAACGATCGTTAGAGAACTCGAACGCTAATCAGAGGTCACCGGCGAACACGAGCGTGTCGTGACCGGGAAAACCTGCGAGTCCTTAAAGCGCGTCGGCTCGGCTTCTCTCTGACGTGACGAGAAATAAAACCGCGGTCCCTGACCGTCCGTGACGAACGCCAGCTGACTGCCGAGAGGTTCGGAGTTCGCTTCAGACCTCTTTATTATACACGACAGGTCGATAATAAGCGCAGCCTCCCTGCGTGTTAAGCAGCTCACATGCTGTTTATGAAATCCAGACAGCCGGGTGCCATCACGCTCATCAACGCTACATTGGATCAATATCCCCGAGACCGGGCCGTCTGAAATTCACACTCTGTTTATTCCTCAAGGTCAGGGTTTGAAGCGTGCAATAGTTATGGCACCTTCATTAACAAATCAGGACTATTTCTCCAAATAAAATAGGATGATGATGATGATGGCGGCAACAAACATGGCGCACATGTCAGGGCATTATAAAGATTTTTATTTAATAATGTAATGAATCGATTTCTTAACCATGACCATTCTTTAATAATATTAAAAGGAATTGAGTGAAAGCAGTAGAGCTGGAAACACAGAGCACTTAGAAAGCTGGAAGAAGTAAAATGAAGTGATTACTGCTGCCGCCAGGTTTAACATCTATAAACACTTTCTCTCTTTTTTCAGCATTTTGATATCACAATTTAAAAATTGTTCACACAAGAGACAAGATTCAAAATTGTATTTGTCACATACGTGGTTGTACAGCAGTAGTGAAATGCAATTGCAACATTTCCAGCCTGTGCAGATTAAAAAAATGTAAAAAGATGAAAAAAAAAAAAACAATAAAAGATAAAAGCAGGTGAGGACGAATCCATACAAAGACATAAACGGGTGAAAGCGATATAAGTAGCCTGAGTGACTGTAATGAAACTGGAAGCAGGTGTGTTAGTGTTCAGGTGCGAGTGAGTGTCGTAAGATCCGGACCGGATCAGGATCAGGATCAGGAGGTTACCGGCTCAGACGAGGAGCTGAACCTGACAGAGGTTGTTTTTCCATTTTAAGACATTTAAATTTGTATAAATAGTTAAAAATCGAATACACTTTAATTTCTTCCCCATTCAAAAACAAAGGGCGTGCAAACTTTTGCACTCAGTTGAAGGAGGCCAGACACTCATACAGGGTTAAAAATAGTTTAAAGTGTGTCAGAGATTTCAACATTAGGGCTTTTTTGTTCGAGTTTCTCTTCCTCCTTCAGCACCTCCATTAGAAATTCAGATCATGTTCCTTCATAACCTCCTTTCTCTCCCTCATTACCTCCTTCCTCACCTTCTCTTCCTCCCTCATCACCTCCTTTACTGCTGTAATCCCCTCCTATTTTCCTTCAGGCTGTTCTTTCATCACCTCCTCTTCCTCCTCTTTTGGCTTCTCCTCATCACCTGATTTTCCATCTTGCCCAGCTCCTTCATCACCTCTCCATCTGTCTCATTCAGGACCTCCATCACCTCCTTCTCTTTCATTTCCTCCTCTTCCCCCATCTTCACCTCCTTTACTCCTTGTTTTCCTGCTTCAGAACATTTTTACCCTCCTCTACCTCTCTCCTTCTCCTTCGTCACCTTCTTTTCCTCCCTCATTCTCTCCATCCTCAGTTATCAGCTCCTCTTCCTCCTTCATTACTTCACGTAGCACCTCCTTCATCACTTCGCATTCCTCCTTCTTTACCTCCTCTTTCCTCCTCTGTCTTTATTTCGACCTTCTCCATCAACTCCTCTTTCTACTATTACTTCCTTTAACACCTCTGCTTCCTTCTTTATCACTTTTCCTCCTCCTTCAGCACTTCCTTTATCGCCTCATCTTCAGCACATCCTCATTTGAGTCGAGGCACGGATCGTCTGGCCGTGTGTCTGGAACCTGTATCGCTGTGCCGTAGCATGAACAATCACACAGAATCGAACCCCATCAGTTCCTATCAGGAGAGATTAGGGCTGAAGACGCAGCAGTGATTTAGGACAAGGCCCGTTAGCCCTTAGCTTAGCCTCTGATTGTGTTTGAGCTGCATATTTGTGACTTGAAATGATAGAGAGCAGTTATCGCTGCTGAGATCCGGCTGAGGAGGATCATGGGGCAGGTGCTGGGCAGCTTTCCAATCAGAACGAAAAAAAAAAAAACTAATTTTAAGATAATTAAAACCCTGAAGATTTAGAATGTTAAAGAGATAACGTTAGCATCTGCAA
>JAAGKR010006150.1:3355-45320 GCA_011419295.1 Clarias macrocephalus
GATGTGTGTACAAAGACGCCTGTGTGACACAGTGACAGGTTCCTTTTTGTGTTTGAATGTGATTTGTTCTCATGTAATTCTGGCAAGCACACACACACACACACACACACACACACACACACACACACACACACACACTTATTTCCCCTTTGGTACCTGAAGCAAGGACATGTGGAGGTCATGGGTCTTGCAGCATCATTTACAGTATAAACTATGCATTTGCTCGAACAATCTGAAAAGAGCGTAGCTTTTTACACAACATACACATTATCAACAAATAAACATACATTATCCAAAGGCAAGAATTATATTATGCAGTCTCATTAATTGCCAAATAAGTGATTAAATGAGGTCTAGAAGCAGGACAGATGAAATGGAATGATGAATGAGAAAGAGAAAAGGGAAAGGGCAGGACAGAGAATGAGATTTGACCCATATGAAAGTTAAGGAGAGTTGAATGACATAAATGATGGAAAGACTGCAGTTTAAAACTGGGGTGAAAAAAAAAAACACTTCACCCCCCCCCCCCCTCCCAAAAAAAGGAGTTTGAGATGATGAAACGATGAATAGGCTCTGACATGTCCTGATCTCAGGTTTAACACAGTATGGCAAGGATACAAAGATACCTCCTGATGCTCACATAGAGCACTGTGGACTCAGCACTTCTTATGCCCTGGTTTATGTCCCTGTCCATTAGATGATTTATTCCAGGAGAAACCACAAGCTGCAGAATTTATCTACGTCAGCATGTTTACCCTAGCCCTAAAATCCTACTCTCACACTAACCAGTGCTTTTTGCTTCAGATCTCACTAGGGGGAGCTGTGAGCTTTGAACAGATTTACTTTCCACAGCCATCTTGTAAACATACACTTTAAAACTTATATGAAAATTGCACTGGGCTGTACAACTCCATTTCTGAGGCCTTCAGTCAGATTTCCTTACATTTCTCATATCATTGTCTGTGGTTATTTTTGTATAAAAGAAAGTATGACACTTTTTATTTTTTACATAAATGAAGCAATTGAACAAATATATATTTTCTTTCCTGTGCCCAATAACCTTAGCCAAAATCTTGCAAATATGGGAGCCAAAAAGGCCTTCAGGAAAATATGAAGATATCTGGGGTCACTCAAAACTTTTGAAAAGTACTGTACCTTACTGGGTTTTTTTCCCCCTAGTGACAGAAGAGGTTGTATTTCATATAATATTTGGATTGCTTCTCTTAATTGTCCTTCCCTACAGAACCAGTCTATCCATTGGCCTTTCCCCCACCACTCTTCTCTGCCCGGCTCCATCTTTTTCTGCTACCTTTTTGCTAGTTTACCATTATTTTTTATTCTTTTTTTTTATATATCTCTACCTAAATAGTTTTGGAACAGTGCTGGTTGAGAAGCGGTGGTATTTTTCTGGCAGAATCAGGGCTAGAGCACAAGGGAGTGGGTGTCGGTGGAGTCTAGTGACAGGTCATAATAAGACATTTTGCAGTTGTGGTTGGCCATCTCACAGCTACAGTTCAACTGGGCCATGCAACAGAAGGAGTGGGAGAATGAGAATAAAATGGGGGGAGATAAAGAGAGAGAGAGCGAGCGAGAGAGAGAGAGAGAGAGAGAGAGAATGGATGTCACTGGCACCTTCTTTCCCCCCTGCTGTTCCCCCCCTGTGGGAAATGTCTTTCTCCAACACATACTGAACAAGCTCCCTCTGCTGTCATGGTGCAGCTATTAATGGGCTCAAGATCCTGAAAATGTTAAATGCACAGTCACAACTGGGAGCTCAAGCTTTTAGCCTCTTATCTCAGAGCAAATCATCCCTTGCTTACCTCAGGAAAGACACAAATCGGCTCCTTTGAGTGGAAGTGAACAATTGGCCTGCTGATAGGCAGACAGAGTGCTCCTGGAAGGAAATAGTCAGAGGGGCTGAATATAAGCACCAGATTGAGCCGTGTCACACCATTTAGACCAGATCAGAAGTAGGACAAAGGATGAAGGGTGAAGAATAAAGAGGAAACACAGTTGGCAGGACAGAGACTGAAGTATTTGACCCATGTAAATGAAAAGATTTCCATAAAAACTTTCAAAAAATTATTATTATTAATAATAATAATAGTAATAATAATAATTTATTTTCAAAAAAAGTGTACAAAATTATTGTCATAGTATTATACTGTTATTAAATAGTGTTACTGAGGGCCTATGTCCAACAGAGCATGTGTTAACAAAGTGCCACTGGGCAACACTGCTTGGAACACCATGCAATAGATTCACTAAATGAGCAAAGACAAATTGCCACATATTGCACACTTCCCAAACAACTTGAACTTATTATACAAACTGTCTGTAAATAACTATAAAATCAACTTCCCCCATCACCAAACCTGCAACCAACGAGCAAAAAAGAACAAAAACAATGAAATGGGGGGAAAACATTAAAACAAACAAACAAACAAAAAATAGACAAACATCAAAGCATTCCAACATAAGAAAAAGAAATTGTTATGGTGATAAGTGACAGAAATCAAACAAAATAAAACGTTGTTCCTTTTGTCAACACTGTTAACATATCAACAGTAATACATGGACAACAAGCACACACAATACATGGCACGCAAATGTAACGGCTGATTTCCAAGATTTATTTATTTATTTATTTTCAAAGAGAGGGAAAAATAATGTTTGTTTGTTAAGGTGTTTTGCAAAGATAAGGCATTCAACTGCTGTTGACTCAGCAACTAGCTGAAGGAAACAAGCTTCATGATCGATACATCATCAATCATTGCATTTAATGTGAGTGCCACCAAATGAGGGCTAGAATGAGAATAGGGGGATTATGCTGGATAGGGTAGAAAGACAAGCATCTTAGAGGATTTGCATGTTAACACCAAGTGGACAAAAGAGAACAATATAGAGAGGGGAGAAAAGACCACTCATGATCAATAAAACAAGCTCCTGTGGAATGTGCGAGTTTGTGTACGATGTCATTAAAAAATAGAAATTATAAAAAAATATATATATTGCTAAATATTTGTAAAAATGTGTTTAAATGTTGTTAATTCAAAGCTCCTACAAAACACTTTGATTCTTCTGAATTAAGCATACTGTAAAACTGTCTTTCATACTCTTCATATATTTGTTCCTAATAAGATAATTTTGTTCAATGGCAGAAGTATCACTAACCAACATGAGGCTACTATGTATTATTATTCATAATTATGTTCGAGGAGTATTTCAGAGTCAAAAATAAATAAATATAAAAATTACAAAAATATTACTTGACGCTTTGTCACACATATAAAGAATATAATAAAGCAATTGCTAGTTTCTGTTCTGTTGATTATTTTCATATGTATTAATGTGTAATTTATTATTTTAAAGATAAACAAGTGTGTGAAAATGGATAAAGAAGGTACAGTAATACGGATATCCATTTGTAGAAGTTTGATTTGATATCAGAACTTGATTTGATATCACAGACTTCCTTCTGGATTTGGTGGGCTTTGTTATTAGAAATGTTAGCTAATTCAGTGCTACAATATGGAATACGATGCTATGGAATATGCTGTGTGTTTTATAAAACGTTTTATTTTACGTGTCATAAAATGATGCACAGGTAATGTTAAGATTTTTACAAGATAATAATAATTGAATCCCAAATGGGTATTAAATCCCTTCTTCCACAGACAAAGAAGTGCCTTTGTTCAGGAGTTAGAGAGGGATTTGGGATTCAGCTTGAGAAGTTAGGTAGTCGTGAAACACAGCATGGACAGTTCAGAGGCAATTCGGAAAACAACTTGGAAGCAAAACAAAGTACTAAGCAGACAAAGTGTTGTTTAAGATGAAGTAACGTTAGCTAATGTGTTTTCCTGCTGAAATTACTTCTGCGACTGGCTTTATATATATGTGGATTTGGTACCATGGTGGACAGTTTAATTCAACAGTTTAATTTGCTGATGATGTAAAGATTAGATGGATTAATATAGTTGAATACCTTAGATGTTAATACCAGATGAGCTGGTTTGAGTATTCCAGATACTGTTGATCTCCTGTGAATTATAGTCTCTAGGTTTTATACAAATTGGCCATATCAGGGATTACCCCTATTAGCCAAGGATGGAATATGAGGTTCTCATGAGTGCAGGCTCAACTGAGCTGGACGGGTCAATTATAAAAGTATTTACATATTTAACATATTTGTAAGTCTTCAACTTTTCTGTTTCTATGAGTCTGTGCCTCAGACGTTTGTTCTTGTTAAGTTAATGCCAGAATCTCCTCTAGACCGAGCAGTGCTTCTACAAACAAGGCCACTAGGGACTTCAAGGAATGTCTGCTCATATTCCCTTCTGCATAGTATATGATCTGTGTTTTTTCAGCCCAGTGATGCTTATGACCACTATTTTGAATATCAATGTTTATTTTTTGATTGTCAGGTACTGTACTGGTCAACAAAAATTGAATTTAGTTGAATTTGCCTCACCCTCTCATCAACTTTGACAGAATCCTACATCAATCATTTACATGTCATTAGTGAACTGTGCCAAGAAATCACTCAGGTTCCAATGGAACTTATCCAGATCTACCAAGAGAAGCAACAAACCAAACAATTGAACGAACATTAGGTCAGCTCTAAGCTACACCTTTCATGACATCACTTTGCCACCTCTGCAACAAACTCCTTTACCCTTAACCACTGCCACAGTGTTAGCTTGTTTAGATAAATATTCTGGCTATCCTAGTAAGTTTAAAGATCAGGAATAAGTATGCAAACAAGAGATGAGATCATCACCATGGTAATAGAAAAATTACTACAAGATAGCTACCACAGTATGGAACCGGGGCAAAAAGAATGTTAGTTTGTATTAATATTTACTGAGTTTGTTAAATGTGTTTGTTCATTGAACAAAAGTGAAAAAGGTCAGTAAACGTCTACTCTTCCTCTGACTGGGGACTGGAGTTTGCTCGGAATCTCCACATCATGGTTGCCAGAAATGGATGGAATTAGCCTGCCCTAAAAGTTGCATTTCTCAAAGGACTCAGCTGAGGTGTTCTCACCAAACCGGCTTGTAGGAATGACTTGGTATCTCTTGATGATATGTCCAGGTACCTCAGCACCTTGTTATCATGAAAGCCCTGTCAAATCAGTCACATGTCAATTCCAAAAAATCTCTCAGCCTCTGCTCGTGCAGTTGGAGTACATCATGCATAATGAGACTGTTAGCAGCTGTTTTACTAATCCCGCAGTCAATAACATGTCAGTGTCCACTCTCCTGACAGGTTTGAAGTTGATAGTTATAAACCAGTTCTGTTACGTGATGTGCTATGAAAATTTGTAATGTTCCAAGACAAGGTGTCAGCAGTTATGAACTGGATATCACAACACTATCAAAGAGTAGTATTCACAACATTATTAAAGAATACTTTAATTTGCCTTATTGTGGGATTCAACATGGGGAGGCGGGTGGGTTGGGATTCAACCGGGGGGAGGTGGGACGTACCAAGGTTATAGGGAGTGTTTTCCTTAGCCCCATTTCTCATGCGCCCATAGCCATCCAAGTCATTTATGGTAGAAGTTGAGACTTGAGAAACAGGTGTGAGACAGGTTTGTCACAAAGAATCAAAGAGCTTACCCAAGCTACACTCGGTGGTGTTTATGTCAATACATTTATAGCTTGCTCTGGATCCATGACAGAGTACTATTCCATTGTGAAGTGTGAGATGTTTTTCAACTCACCACAGTTGTAAAAAGAGCTTATGCCAATTTCTGTAGACACTCAAAACTCAAAAGTCTGGTTATTCTACTCTGATCTCTTTCATCAACGAAGTGTTTCGTCATGCAGAACCTTCACTCGAAAAAAAATTTTGATTGATTGTTTCCCTTTGCTTCTCTGTGCCTCTCTCCCATTTTTTTCTAAAGAATTTTTAATTTTAAATAACTGTAAGCATGAGTAATGGATAACAAAGTTACTTTCCCTCACATAATGGTGCATTTATTTAGTCACTCAAAGACGATATATAAAGATCTAAATGTGCGTTAATAAAGTTAAAATAAAATTTAAACCGAGATTCCAAAAAGTGCAACAAAAATCCATATTGTAATAAAACAGCATATGGGGTGACAAAATAAAATATGTGAAGAAAAAAAAAATTAACTCCATATAATATGACAAATCACTAGTATTGTGCGCTGCCAATTAAATAAAAAGTTTTTTTGCTGATGTTTTCATTGCACACAGCTGAAAGGTTAACACATGAGCAATTCTGCATGTGCTTTCCCCCAGCACTATTACTTTTTTTTTCACCTCCAACCTACCCCAGTATACATATAATGAACCAGTGAAATGCTAATAAGATCAAGAAAGATGTAAACAAAAGCGAAGAGCCAGATGGACAATCATATGTAAGTACAGCTTTACAAAACTTTATTAAACTTGGCAGACTCAATTGTTTAGAAAGCAATTTAGTCAGATACAACTGTAAGTTATACAGTACATATATACTATGATCATCCACTTTTTTTTTCCAAATAAGGCCCTGACATTGTTTCAGTTATATAGAGCATATATATAAAAAGATGGAGCCGATGTGTATAGCACACCATAGGCTCCTGTTGTCTTATTTATTTTTATCTTACTTGAAATGTGTCATCACTACTAGGATACGATTGCCTAGCCTTACCCGACATCCGTAATCCTATGGAGAAATCATAGATTTATAGTTTATATGGACAAACAAAATCTCCCCCATCACTCCGCTCAGATATATCACCTTGCATATTCCTTGGCGTATTCCTGGCATTTCTCCCCGTAGCAAGCATTGCAGGAAGCATGGTAAGAGAGGAAGTCTGCTGGTTCGTGTTAAGGCCTACAGTATGTTGCGACATCCACTGTATACAAGCCTTGTCTCTGTTTGCTTGGATTGCAAGTAAAGTTTGGCTGCTATCTCTCATGGCACACCAGGGAGTTCAGCTATTGGTGGAACAGACTGGTGATTCCCGACACCTGTTTTCTGCTTCCGATTTGCAGACGTCGAAATGTGCGTGACAATCAGCCTGATAATGCTGATACGTAAAACCAGTGGTTAGAAATTTGGGGTTATAATCGACAGCAGCCTGAAATTCGATAAACAAATACTTGAAAATTCGATAAACATAACTTCAGTCCCCTATGCTATCCACTCGCTTCTGGTAGATTTTAGAATAAATTTTCAATTATCCATGTTTGTTTTTAAAGCACCTGGCCCCATCTTATTTAACAGAGATCTTAATACCTCATAACCCTTATAAGTACTTCTTATAAGTAAATACTAAATACTTATAAGTTAAACATTTTTATTTTTCTAATGTTTTGTTTTTATCGTATGCTAATCTATATTTTTTTATGTTGTGGAGCTATATTCTTGTATTTAGTTTTAGGCTTTTTGCTTTAATGTTTATCCATTTCTTAATTTTCTTGACTGTGTGTTTATTTTTATTTTAACAGTGTGTATTGATTTCATATTTTTCTTTATCTCTTTGTTTGACTTCTTTATTTGTTATGTAAAGCAATTTGGTCAACTTGAAGTATATATATATATATATATATATATATATATATATATATATATATATATATATATATATATGATTGATTGACTGATTGATTGATTGATTGTTTCGATATGCAATATAACAACAAGCGTTTCCATCTAGAAGCACATTCATTTCTCTTCAACATTTGTATTGATGATGGGAGCGTCAGACTGCTGCATAAAATCTTCATCAGCCAAAGATTCTCAATAGGGTTAAGGTCTAGACTGTTGTGTCTCATGCCCCCTGAACCACTCTTTTTCAATTTGAGCACACTTAATCATGGCATTATCTTCTTGAAATATGCCTCCATGCCATCATGGGAAAAAAATCTATTGATGGGGGGGGAAAAAAAAAAGGTCACTCAGTATATTCAGAGGATCAGTTGACTTAATGTTTTCGGCATATATTACTGCTGGACCTAGCCCTAACCAACAGAATCACCTCGAGATCATAACACTGCCCCCACATGGGTGTTTAAGAAATGAGCATCAGTAAGGTTTAAATACAGTAACTTCTTGTCAGCTGGAACAGATTAATTAACAGTATTTTTATTTTGAAGGTTTTATGTTATGTCTACACAGTCTAGGCACAAAGTAAGTATTTATAGGTACATATTTGAAGCTTGTCATATTTGAACTTTTGATCCTGATCCAGATATTTAGTAACATTAAACATGGCTGTTAGCTAGTTAAAAGTTTCAGTCATTCAGGTGAGGTTATTTGGAAATTGAGTCACCTGGACCAACTGTAACTAAGAAGTCATCCAGTTGACATGACTCAACTTCCAGATAACATTAAACATAAAAATCCAAATGTGTTAGCTGGGCTGGGAGTGCCAGTGTTACTTTTCATTTTATTTGTCAGTAGACCAGCCACCTTAAATTCATAACCACACAGGAATTAAGCACATGCAAGCTTTTGTTTTGCATAGGGTACCACTGATCTACAGGAAACTAAATAAATAGAATTTATTGGAATATAATTATAATTATTTGAGAGAGAGAGAGCGAGAGAGAGAGAGAGAGAGAGAGGAAGAGTTGATTGGGAAAAAAAGAAAATCAAACGTATGTCTCAAAATTGTGGCAAAGGATGAGGGAAGGAAAAACATATATGTGGATAAAAAGTAAAACAGTTTACACAAACTTCCATTATATTCCCCTAATATTATGAGAGTCATTTGTCAAAATTAGGCGAAGGAATAATGCAGGATTCTGCAGTTCAGCAGTGATTGCCACTGGCACATGGTAACAAATGATTTATAGGACCTGAGCTGCAGCTGGCACTTCAATCCACGGCATAAGCTGTAGCCCAATGGACACTTCTAACTTAGCCACTGAAAAAGAATTAAGACAGCAATGCTGTTACAGTATAGACACATAAATTGAAAATATTGCCCAAAACTTTCACTCTTTGCTTCACCCCGTACACAAGTATAATAATTCAGAATCCTATTATTCCTATGCATCTTAGAATAATTTGTCTTTCCAGATTCCCAAGTCCCCACCTATTAAGGTGTCTTCCTTGTGCATCTTTGGGGGATTTTCCTTCCCTTTTTACCTGTGATTTGTGCAACAGGGTCCTAAAGTTCTACATATTTGTGAAGCTAATGTCAATTTACACTATTTTAATCACTATATAATATATATGGAATAGAATCAAATACCAACTGAAATGTACAATCTGAAATATAAGCAGTATTATGATTGCTCAAATATTCGTAGGAAGGAAAGAATGATATACAGTACGTTAGAATGATCTGGGACATCTATTAATCTTTTTTGACGTGAAATTATTTAGTAGGATGGTACAAAATATGGGCAACAATGATATGTGGTAGCTTTAAAATACAAATTTTTTGACAATGCTCATCAAAGATTATTATTATTATTTTTTTTAAGGTGGTAAATGCTAACCTGTTTTAGAGAGCAATGTAAATGGCTTTCCATTACACTTTTGGATTTAGGTTTTTTAGGGCTTGCATTATTACAAAGTAGCTCGTGTGGGAATGAAAGAGAAATTTAAATCATCTGGAATACAAGGGAATAATAACACGGGGTACCTACTGCGATACAAAATTCAGAAGACAGAAGAGTGAATGATAAATTTGCTTTGACATTCAACAAAACTTGTTAATGTTTTAACAGAGATAAAAGGTAGAATTAATTAAAATGCTTTAGTACTTTGTGCAAGTGAAAGGAAAAGTGTGAGGAAACCTTCTGTTCATCTTCAATTGGAAACTAATTATTTAATCAAAGAAAAAAAAAAAGCTTGACAAGCATTGCTTAATCAGATACTCAGTAACACTGCTGTGAAATAAGGAACTGCATGGGATGGGCATTCTCAAGCTTAATTTGACCATCTGAATGAATCCTTAGTAACACCATTATGACATTATATAAACAGTAAGTGTTAGTTGGATATGCAAAATTTTATACTTTTTCATAGTCTAAAGCAACTCACCTAATATAATAAAAAAAATTATATGCTTGGAACCTTCTTGTTTAGCTTTGATTGTTGAAATAAAGTAAATTAATTTACATTTTCGACACTACTGCAATAATATACAGTAGGTAATTTGATTTGTTTTTCCAGTGGCACAGTGGCTGAGTGGTTAGCACTGTCGCCTTGCACCACCAGGTTCTGGGTCCGGTTCCCACTTCTGATCTGTGTGAAAGGTGTTTGCATGTTCTCTCCACGCCTGGTGGGTTTCCTCCCGGTACACCAGTTTTCTCCCACAGTCCAAGTCATGCAGATTAGGCTAATTACCATTCCCAAATGAGAGTGCATGTGTATATTTGTGTACCCTGTCTAGCGCACTGCTGGGTTCACCATATACATAGCCATATACGTAGATGATCAGTGAGTGAGAGTTGCTCTTCTTAATGTTTATTATTCAAGTTCACCATGTTTTTCTTCTTTTTTACTGCCAAGCCTCACCAACTAGCTTGTTTCCACAATCTTTTCCACCTTTATCACTGCCAATACCTACACACTAAGTGCTCATTTTCACTTACAGCACAACTGCTAGCACCCTGGAAATCTGAAAACTAACACATGCTTCCTATGAGATACAGACAAGCTACATCTTTTTTGAACCACATATTTTTTTTTGAACTGCTGCTCATTCCAGGGCTGCAAAACATTCTTGTTGGGAAGCACTAGCTGCTGTTTTACATATTCCCAAATTGCTTACTGTTGGCTTGAATTTACTGGTTGTCAGAGAAGAGAGAAAGAACAGGGCCAACAAAATTGCCAGCATTTGAAACTTGTTCACTAAAAACTGGTTTAGCTGGCTATAAAGACCAGAGAGAAAGAGCGAGAAAGAGAGATTTATTGACAATCTCTGCAATTCTCAAGGAATCCTGAGGTCTTCCTAAAACCCTAGTCCCAAAACATGCCCTCACTCTGAACAACCTCGCTTGTACCATGATTGAACTCTGTCCACAGCAGCTTGTTAGCAATTTACAAAAATGCCCAGAGCAATGATACTGAATTCATGTTTCTGTAGTACACTTACAACCAAAATCCTTGTCTGATTTTCCTTCTTCTTCGAGCTCACTGTAGCACCAATAACACATTGGGCAGACGGAATACAATAGGTGTTGACATAATCTTCATTTGGCTTACCTCAGAACCACTGTTGCAGAATGTTCATTTAGTCATTTTATCATGTAATTGGTTTCCCCCGAAATTAAAACTGTGTCTTTTATTGCAATGAATGGTAAGTAAACTAACCATTTTCTCTATCACTGGGACAATTTATTACCATGTGTTAATTTATTATAAGCATTCATTCATATTGTATAATATAGTACTGTGCTAAAGACTTGAGCCACCGCTCATTTCTTATTAAATCCATATTAAATGAAGTCATGTAAATTAAATTGAAAAAAAAAAAAATGAACACCTGTTTTACTATGACAAGATCCAAAGTCCCTAAAGATGCAACTTTAAAATCGGTTGTTGATGTCTGGGTCTTTAAAAACAGAATATGAAGAACTATGGTGTGGCTCAAGACTTTTCAATTTTCAAAATTTGCATTACTTGTTTATTACACCAAGTGGTTCTCAGTGCAAAAAAATAAAAAATAAATAAATAAATAAAAATGTTTTCTTTGCTTTGATGCAGCATTATACAGTTTCAGCTTATGCAGTTTTCTTTCCTCCAAGTTAAATTTTATTGGCAGACCTCTTTTCCTCCATCCCAGGTGTGTTTTTGGCAACACTGTACATGAAGTACCCTTAACAGCAACTCATTAACATGTAATAAATGAGCTCCTTAAGCAGAGAACCCAGCCATGGTGATGGCAAATGCATAGGGGACACTTGCACTGCTCTAATAAATCATGTCGGCAGTTGTAAACATGCAAGCAGTCTTTCTCATGCACAGGTTATGAATGGGCTGACACAGTCCCTCAGTTCTTTTGTCGATAGTACAATTCAAGCTTCTAGCCTGTTTCACTATATAGTACTAAGATTTTTATGAACGTTTGGACACACCTTCTTCTTTAGTTTTGCTTTATTATTATTATTTTTATTATTATTTACCACATTATATATTAATACTGATGATATTCAAGTTATACAAGAACATGATTGGAATTATGTAGTAAATAGAAAAGTGTTAAACAATGCATAATGTGTTTTATATTTTAGATTATTCTAATTAGCTACGTTTAGCTTAGATGACAGCTTGGCACACTCATGACTGCCTTTCATGTAAATTCACAAGGTAGTTACCTACAGTAGAATGGCTTATATTTCACAGGTGTGGCTTGTCAAGAGTAAATTTGTGACATTTCTTGGCCTCCCAATGTGCTTTAGACAGTTCATCATTATTTTAAAAAATGAAGGTCAGTCACATCAGAAAATCTCAAGAACATTGAATCTGTCCCCAAGTGCAGTTGCCAAAGCCATCAAATGGTATGATGAACCTGGCTCTAATGAGGACTGACCCAGGAAAGGATGACCAGGAGCTTCGTCTGCTGCAGAGAATAAGTTTATTAGAATGACCAGCCCCAGAAACAGCAGCTTTACAGCACCCCAGATTAGAGTCCACATAAGTGCTTCCCAGAGTTCACGCGTCAGACATGTGTTAACATCGACTTTTTAGAGCATACTGCTGTGGTGGGGCCTTAAGAGAGCTGCATAAGTGAATGCATCAAAAGAAATGGTGTAAATAAAAGTGATCCAAAATTCCTCCACAATGATATGAGAGACTGATAAAGTCATACAGGAAATTATTACTTCAACTTATTTTTGCTAAAGGTGGATCTATAAGCTGGGGGGGGGGGGGGGGTACTTAGTATTTCACACATTTTTTAAAATTATTATTACTTTTTGGCTTCATTTTTGTTAAATAAATAATAGCATGGTAAAAAAGTTATACAGTGGAACCTTTGTACAACATGTACTTTGGTTTTCAAAGACAAGCAAAATTTTAAAATAAATGTTTACATGATAAATGGGCGAGGTCTTGGTACAAGTCTTGATACACGTACTGTAATATGCATGCGCGCTGTTGGTGTGATGCTATATGGAATGAAATGGATGTCATACGTATATAGTCTTATGCAAAAAATTTTGGCACCCGTTGATACTGTAAATAACAGATTTTGGTGCTATTTTTAATTGAAAAGATGGTAACACGGTCTCTCTTGGAAATGGAAAAAATGCACAATATTTGCAGTAAACATTGGTGCATAGTTAACATTTTATGTCATAAATTGAACAAAGATAAAAATAAAAACATTATTGTGGCACTGTGCAAAAGTTTGGGTACCCTACACAATCAGTACTTAGTAACACCTCCCCTGGCAGATATCACTGCTTGCAAACGCTTTTATAGCCAGCTAAAAGTCTTTCAGTTCTTGTACTTGGGATTTTCTCCCATTCTATCTTGCAAAAGTCTTCTAGTTCTGTAATATTCTTTGGTCGTCTTGCATGCACAGCTCTTTTAAGATCTACTCACAAATTTTCAATTATGTTTAAAATCAATGGACTGTGATGGTCATTCCAAAACCTTCAGCTTGCGTCTCTTAAAGTTTTCCCTAGTGGATTTCGAGGTATGTTTAGGATCATTGTCCTGTTGTAGAAGCCATCATCTTTTCAGATTCAGCTTTTTTACAGATGGTGTGATGTTTGCTTCCAGAATTTACTGGTATTTAGTGGAATCCATTCTTCCCTCCACCAATGTTTCCTGTGCTACTGGCTGCAACACAACTCCAAAGCATGATAGATCCACCCCCATGCTTAATAGTTGGCCAGGTGTTCTTTTCATGAAATGCTGCTCCTGCATCAGGCTTCTGTAGATGTTCTGTTGCATACTTCTGATGTTGGATTTTATGATGGGGACCAGTGGCGGCTGGTGCAAATTTTTTTGGGGTGGAGGGCGCAAACAAAATGAAAACGTTTAATACTCCTCTGTAAATAGGCATTTATCAGGTATTTAAGAATCATTACTACTAGTATAAAATAAAGGCCTGACTCTCATCGCATCCAGTCAGCAGCTCCGCTCGCCATAAGAAGTGCTGGAAAAGACTCGTTGAGAATGGTCCAATCACATGAGGCCAAATATTTGAAAACAATATTGATTCGCTAAGAACAAAAGTGGGAGGGTTCGGGGCGCACAGTGCTGCGCCCGAAGGATGATTTGCAAAGATCCAATTAGAGCTCAGCCTCAGGTCACATGCTTTTCAAAAATTTATGTGCCTACATAGACACTCGTTTGACCGGCGCCCCGCGTACACGAACACAAATTAATGTAATACAGTTTAGATTTTTTTTTTTCAATTGCAAATAAATTATATTAAGAAATACAGCAGAATATTGTGACCAAATGATTTCATTATTAAAATAAATAATTATGTTAAATAATTACATAAAATAATTAAAGTAGCATTCTTCTCTGCCTAACGTTAAGGGGCTGGCGCCCCTGCGCCCCGTGTTGCCCGGCCGCCACTGATGGGGACACAGTTAAGGTTTTCTTCTGCCGACTCTTCCATGAAGGTCTTGTCTGTGCAACATCGCTGCACAGTGGAACGGTGCACCACCACTCCTGAGTCTGCTAAATCTTCCTGCAGGTTTTTTGCAGTCAAATGGGGGTTTTGATTTGTCTTTCTGACCAGCATATGAGCAGTTCTCTCTGAGAGTTTTCTTGGTCTTCCAGATCTCATCTTGACCTCCACAATTTGCATTTACTAATGACAGCTGTTGCCATGCTTCAGATCTAACGAGCTGATTCAGGTCTGAAACCTTGTAAAAATGGACTCTTGGAACTCTTGGGGTGCCCAAACTTTTGCACAGTACCATAATAATGTGTTTATTTTTTATTTTTGTTCAATTTATGGTGTAAGAAGTAACTATGCATCAATGTTTGATGAAAATATTGTGCATTTTTTCCATTTCCAAGAGAGGATGTATTAACATCTTTTCAATTAAAAAATCACCAAAATCTGTAATTTATCAAGGGGTGCCTAAACATTTGCATAAAACAGTATGTGTGTGTGTGTACGCAACCACCAATTAATTTGACAACATCATACTTATGACATCCATTTCGTTCCGTGTGGCATCACAGCCAGAGAACAGCAGATTAACACCTCATCACTTCTCTGATAATTCATTTGCTAATGTTTACCTGTGCAAATAACCCTCACTCCACAGTGACATCCCTATTACTTAACGTCCCCTTCCATGTACTGCGAATTTGTTCTTCAATAATAAAAATTCATCACCATCTGGTTCGCCTCTCTGTTATGATAGAAATGAAACATACTAGCATTTCCATTTCCCGGCATTCTGATTCACCGAATGATATTCAAAATGAGACACGATTGTTTGGCCGTGTATATGAAAATACATTTATTGCCATTGTTATGACTTCAGACATCACGTGATGATAAATTTATTTGTGGCTGAAATAATTCCGTTATTCTATAATTAGTGGAACAGTTTAAGAAAATCTATGAATAATTTATAATAATAATAATAATGATGATGATGATGATGATGATGATGAATTGACTTTAATATTTCAGCCTAATGATCAGTAAGATTACTATTTTTCTATAATTACAGTCTTCCTTTAAGGAAATCTGCAAATAATAATAATAATAATAATAATAATAATAATAATAATAATAATAATAACATCTCCAATAACTATAAAGTTATTTGGTGTCATAATTGCATCCTCCAAGTTCAAACGGTCAAGTTTTTTGCTTTAGTGTTTTAGTTGCCTCTTTTTATTGGTGCACAACTGATAAACTTCACCTGCAATTTTTTTTGTTCGTTTTTTTTAGCACCTATACAGGTAGCTGATACAGATATTATGGTTTTCTAACCAGTCTTCCCGGGGACTGGTTGACCTTTGTATTCACTAACAGCCCTCCAACACACACAATTCTATGCAATTCCTGTAGATGATTGTTGAAATAACACCTTCACCTTCATGTTTTTATCCCTGGATCCTAATCCAGTTCTGGTGAGTGAGTTTGTGCAGATGATTGTGATGAGATCTTTAACTGGATCTGTCTTACAGACACAGTTCACTCAGAGTCACAACGCTGCCACGTGTTTGACAACATTTAAGGTCCATCTCTTTTTCAAATCGCTGTTAAATTCTGTATGGTAAGACTGCAGAAGAAAGACTGCATGGTAGCTTCTAGCTAGTGTTTCTTAAGGTCATTTATCTCTCAAGGATAGACTTTAAGCCTTGATCAGGAGTGTAAACAAGCAAAGAAAAAAAAATGGAAAACTTGTGCATAATGAAAGAGTCATTGAGTGAGTTATGAGAGAGAGAGAGAGAGAGAGAGAGAGAGAGAGAGAGAGAGAGAAATAAATGTGAGACAGTAATCAGCAGCTTTGTTCTGGGTCATCTATCAGCACCAGGAGAGCATGTTGGACTGATCCAGCCTTTAAATTGCCTCACATAATTACCATCATCATTCTGCCATGGCCAGAGTCATCTCAGACATTGAAAAACAAGGCTGTTTTCTTCAAGCAAAGCTCCTTCGAATGTTAACTATGTTCTATATTCATGCTTTACAGAAGGACATATTCCAAGTAAAAGGCAAAACAATCCTCAGGCTGTAATCTGGACCACTGTGGAATCTGTCAGTCATGGGCAAATTAGCAGTTCAAGCAAACAGACAGACATGCATATACTGTAGGCAGAGATATGCACAAATATTATATATACACACACATACAAGATTAAACATATTTCTAGATAGGAACTTCTCAATAATACACCAGTAATAATGAAAATGCAGTCCGCAGTGTAGGCTTCAGTATCCCATTCAACAACACTTCTACCATTAAAATTCGAAGACTAAAAGACTCACACTTTTCCTCTATAATTCCTGTTCTTTATTTCTGTCTCACACAAAGCATGTGGGGGGTGGGGGGGTGTGTGTGTGGATGTCTACTTCCTGTCAGCTGTCGTTTTTCTTATTTCACATGTGTGGCTCACCAGATTGAAGCCTCAGATTTCATTAATTAATGGAGCACTTCTGTTCGTCTTTCAGCACACACACACACACACACACACACACACACACACACACACACACACACACACACACACACACACACACACACACACACACACACACACACATTACTGACTCTACATAATCCAATATGCCCCTTTTACACACTTTTGTTATCTCTGTCAATCCGAGGATTACATTAGGCCTCATCTCAAGGGCTTGGGCTAGATCATATTACTACACCATCAGTACGGAAGTCTATTAAATTATCTATTAAATTAACTCTGAAAACAGCTGTGAGTGCCTGTGTCTGTGAATGTGTGCGTGAAGGTGGGTGGCTGTAGGTCGGCCAGGATGCGGCATCTGTTGTCTGAGAAAGATTGAATATATGACAAATGTCCTCAAGGTCATAGGGTCGCGTTCAAGTCGTTAGAGTTCAAACACCTCTGGCCTCCGAAAGTGACCACAGGAAAGCAATCAACTTCAAACAAGGCGTATTGGCACATCCAATCTGGGAGTAATTGGCAATCAAATTTGCCCTCTCCCATGAAAAGAGGGAGGCACTAACCTCCATGGCCCTCTCTCCTTTGCTGTCTTGCAGAGCAAAGGAAGAATGATGCATCGCATAATCGCTCATGCTCTTAGGCATATGTGCGTGTGTGTGTGTGTGTGTGTGTGTGTGTGTGTGTGTGTGTGTGTGTGTGTGTGTGTGTGAGTGTGCGCGTGCATGTGTACTTGAGTTTGGGCTTAAATACTGTTGAAAAGATTAACACATAAGGAATACTAAGTTAACAAAGAACAACAAAAAAAAAAAAAAACACAGAGAATGATTTTGCTAATTTCTTGCATTATGTACTTGGTTGAATCACAACTAAGCAGAAAGAGACGCAAATCCTAAAAACAAAAGGACAAAAAAAAATGTTGGACATTGTAAAGGATAAACTAAGGAAAATCCCAAAATCCAAGATAATTAGATGCGACATACTGTACATTTCACCTCCTTTTATTTATGTCATTGGTGTCCACCAAAGTGTCCATAATGTACATCTGCATAAAATGTCAATTCTCTCATGAGAATTCTCTCAACAAAATGAATAGAATCTAAATTGGTTTGCTTCTCTCCCGACACTCTTTCAATTATATCTCTTTAACTTTCAACTGAAACTTCTTAAAAACAAGTAGAAAAAAAAAAAACACACATTCCTGGTTGTATGCGTGGTGCCAGGAAATAAGTGCAAATGTGTATGAAGTTCAAAATTAAATTAGGTTAGTAAGGCTGGAACTAGAGTAGAGGAGGTAATTGTTGCTTCTTATAAAAATAAATAATCTGTGTGTGTGTAAGAGAGAGGTTAAGCTGAGAAAAGATATGTCAGAAGATTAATTTGCGAACACGATAGGCCTGTAGAAGATGAGTAACATGCATGTTAGACAAATTGCAAGATCATGTACGTAATAAAAAATGGGGGTAAATACAACCTAGACAGCTGTCAAATCCTGATCAAGATCAGCGGACACTTTTTTATGATGGTTGCAGCTGTGTAAGCTTAAGAGGGTGAAAGGCATTAATGTCCTAAAGTCATGCCAAACAGCTGATGAATGCAAGTCTGTGTGTGTGTGTGTGTGTGTGTGTGTGTGTGTGTGTGTGTGTGTGTGTGTGTGTGTGTGTGTGTGTGTGTGTGTGTGTGAGAGAGAGAGGTTGCATTATTATTATTATTATTATTATTATTATTATTATTATTATTATTATTAGTAGTAGTAGTAGTAGCAGCAATCTATTCTGACCAGCACCTATTTAATATTTAAGTGATAGTAATTGTTTTTGCACAGATTTCTATGAACATTTGATGACATTTGATTGGAGTGTGTTCTGCTGTACATCATTCTCCTGCCCCTCAGCAGAAGAGACACTAGGGAGCACACTTACACCAGAAATAGGATAAAGGATAAAGTGGGGGGAAGGGAGTAGTCGGATAATGTTTCTTTCTTTTTTTTATTTATTTTTCCTCAGCTGATGGATTTTTTTTTTCCAAGTTTGACAAAGCAACCTAGTGCTCTAGTGAATATTACTTACAAAAGTTTATAGAATAATCCCATAATCCCCGTACTCATAGAAGAATTACTCAAGGTTTTCGGTCTTTCGTGGAAGAGAGGACGCTGTGAAATACTTGGCTTTGGCAGTCATATTGTAAAGGTATGTTCATACTCTGTTTTGCACTTAGTTATTCGGCTTTTCTCTTGTTCCTACTGTCACTTTGTCTGCTGCACGTCTGGTAAAAAGTAAGTAAATAAATAAATAAATAATAATATAAAAACTACAATTCTTGTGCTCTTTTATGCAACACAAAGGACAAAATAGAAATGCTGTGAAATTACAGCAGAGAGAATTAAAAGAGGTAAGAAGCGAAGAAAAAGATATACAAGTGACAGGAAGAATCTTACTGGTGTGATTTTTTTTTTATTTTTATGGAACTGCATGTGCTCAAGAAGGCTATAATCATAAATAGAGACAAAACAGCTTTTTGTAAAAGTAGATATTGTAAAAGAGCACTCAATACACAGTTGCATTGAGGATGATTAACATACAGTGGTGTGCTATACGTGTGAATGATTATTTAGAGACTGACATGTTCACATGAGGTATACAGATCTAGCCCCCTGAGTGTGTACCAAAATATGATTTTTTAAAAATTATTATTATTATGACTCACGTGATTACAGTATTTAACTCAAGTCAAATCCCAGGACATGTCAACAGGTCCATGCTTACAGTACATTTGTCATTTTCATAATTGTATTTCTTATTAGCTAATTTATCATCAAACCAAGCAAAGATGAACACATTTGCAAAGACATTAACACACAGGTTGTAGTAGTAACACAGGTTGTGTTTGTTCATCATTTATCCTAATAAATTCTCTCGTCTCTTGTGCTCCAACCGTACCTGTACCTTTCAGACAACTATCACATCGCTTTTCCCAAATTGTGACTTGCACCGTAATAGCCAACAAGCAATCTATGAAGATAATAACCCTGACAAGGTTTAGAAAAGCTTTAACCTGCACAGCAAAGGCAATTAGATTGGCTTCACTCAGGCTTCTCTACCTGCAGTAATTCATTATTTTAATCCTCACTCCGAATCAGTCCAAACAGAAGGAAAGGGAAAGTCAGGTCTGAAATTACTGGTCACTGCCCAATCCCAAAATGAGTTCAAGGTCAGTAATTGGTGCTATTCAAGGACAAATCAGTGTCAAACTCACACTTTTGCTTTGTAGTCAGGCCCCATCTGGAGATATTTTTGGTCCCTTATGTCATTTGCCAATCATAGCATCCCTTATGAATTTGTCCATTTCCATCAAAGGTGGAAAATGAACACATTTTTAAAAATTTTAAATAATTGAGTCCTTAGATACTAAAGAAATACAAACAATTTCTGAAATTAGGACATTTTTTAAAAAATGTTTTCCTAAGAGCCAGCCATGCTTTGCTCTAAAAGTTTAAACCGGAATATCCCTCCCGGAGCAAATAAGTTTGAGTATACACTCAAATGAAAATAACAAACAAACATACAAACAAACAAACAAACAAACAAACAAACAAACAAACAAACAAACAAAAAAGCAGAATGTGAAAAAGATTAGTGAAATAATAACATATTTTTACATTTACATGTAGTATTTAATTGTATATGTTATTAAAAAATGTAATAAAAAAATTAATGGCACCCCATTCTGATAATGTTAATTAGATGTTAAGTGGGTGTGTACTGAGTTTGGGTTAGACTGAATGGGGTTATTTGACTGGAGGAAGTGGGCTTGCCAAAAAAATGATAATTATAAAGTTTAATCTGAAATAGAAAGTTCAACCAAATCCGTTCAAAGCATTAGTTAAGTGATTTTTAAAACTCAAGTTGCTATTTTGAGGAGCTAAGGGCAAAGGAACAAATAGCATTTCCCTAAATATACAACACTGTTTAAAAATCTTGAGCTCTACTCCTTATTTCTTCATATTAAATTTAAGTTTGTGGATTCGATTAAATAAATAGGAATAAACGTTTTATTGTGACAGGCTTTAAAGTGACTAAAGATGTTTAAGTATCAGACAACATCCCAGACTCTCATCCCATATTCACATATCACAAATTTAACCTCCTTCAACACAACTTCCTCAGCTGTTAATGCACATCCTGTTTGCACTGCTCTCTTCCTGTTGGACATATATGTTTTTTGCACATGGACAATCCCAGTTACAATGCCCAGCCAAAAAAAAAAAAGTCACCACCTGTATTAACGTTAAACAGTTAAGAGTCTTCTATTGGATTATTACTGCAGTAACTGTTATGGTTCAGTGGGCAAAAAAGATGGCAAAGATGTCCACATGGCAAAAACATCCTGTATGAGAGTGAAGAGAGATCACTTAAAGGCTTCTCTGATAGCATGCTCAAATTGTGAAAGAGTGGTTCCAAAGAGTTTAGACCCATCTTAAACCCATTGAGATTCTTTGGGATGTTCTGGAGAAGGACTTATAGCAGTCAAACTCTACCATCAACAATACAATGTCATGGAAAATAACTTAAATGATTTCTGGAATGAAATAAATGTTATTGCATAAGCTTATCAAAACAATGCCATAACAGTAATCAAAAAGAAACAGTCCAAAAAATAAAAATAAAAAAAATAAAAAGGGGGGGACATTGTATATTGTTCATTATAACACTACATAAACACACATATATCATGCATTTATACTTTTATTTTAACTTGCACTTGTTTATTTGCTTGGCTTTTTATTTTATTTTTATATAATATTCTTATTCTCTGTACATTTTATTTTTATTTTTCTATTTGCAAGTTTCAAGTTTTGCCATTTTATTTTAACACAGATTTGATTTACCTACTTATTTAAATTTTTTTGGTCACTGGCAGGCATGTAAACATTTCACTGCACATTGTGCTGTGTATGGTTGTGAATATGACAAATAAAAATCTGAATTTGAATTTGAAACTGGTCAGGTATAGGGACTGGACTGAAAATGAGAGCCAAAAACTTGCAAAATATGAGAGTCAAAGACATCCCTCAGGAATCCTGGAGAACTATTCAAGACTGAATAAAAAAATACTAAATTGTCTCGCTTTTTAGATGCATAATATGAAGAAATACGTGGTGGCTCAAGACTTTTGAACAGTATTGGAGGTTTTGACCTCTTATATTTTATACAGTATACAGTAATATACAGTAATTTTATGGAGAAAATTATGTTCCAACTGAAAAAAAAAAAAAGAAATCAGAAATCAGACACCTACTGGTCTTTTATGACACTGGGCCATGCTGGGAAGAGAACCCTTCATTGGTACTGTGTTGTGTTATCTTTATCAGAGCAGAGCACCAGTGCATTGCAATGCAAAATGTACACAAAGTAGCCATGAACAGCACTTAGGTATGTCAATGTCAGTGTAATTAGAGAAAGCTTGAAAGTGTACATACACACACAATAAAAAAAAGCACTTATTCAAAAAGATTGGTAAATATAGCTAATGAGAGAGTGGTCTGATTACTTATTTAACCATGACGTCATTTTCTTTATAGAAGGAAACTTATTAACGAAAGATATTTGAATTGATATATTAAATCAACAACTCAAAGGAGCAAATTTGAATGCAATATAATACATTCCCCCCCACACAAATTACAATTTATGTGCAATTAATTTTCATTGCATAATCTAAAGAAATATAATGTGTTGAATAAAGTGCTATTTTGCAAGGTGCCAAATAACAGCAGCAAAAGCAGTTGTTAGATTAAACCTAATTATTTTAACCTAATTGTGTAAAAAGTGATTGTAGAGATACTATGTCTACTTATTCATACACACGTACAACATTGGAACAATATACTAGATTTTAAATGCATGGCTGTCACCTTGTCATTAATATAACATCATATGCATTTAATGTATTATTTTCAACTTGATTCTTGCTTGTGATGTTTTGGTGAGCATTAATCTTGCACCTCAAGGATCATGTGTTTTATTCCCCCCTCTGGGCTGTGTGCGCATACAGTTTTCATTTTCTGCCCATGCTTGATCCCAAAGACCTCCCAGAGCCCAAAGACATGCAGCTTACGCTAAATGATGTTTTCAAATTGTAGTGTGTATGTAATGTAAGTGTGTGTGTGTCTGCATGCATGCTTATACCTTGCGATTGACTAGAACTGCAGTACAAAGTGTACACTTGTGTTTAATGCCCTGAGTCCCATGAAATAGGATCCAAGCCTCTAGGATAAACAGAGTGAGTGAGTCTTGCTTTCTTATTATATAATGTTATATATGAAAGCATTCTGCAAGGTATGTTTTATCTTCTTTCCTTTTTCTGAATAAAAAAAAAACAAGTGCTTAAAGACAGTGGTCTTAACACTAATTAAAATCCCAACTTGGGCAACAGCTAAACAATGTTTGTAACCTGTCCCTGAATATGGAAAAAACTCATAGTCTTTAAAAAAAAAAAAAAAAAAAAAAAAAAAAAAAAAAATATATATATATATATATATATATATATATATATATATATATATATATATATTCCACTTGATTCCTCAAAGCTAGAAAATGCATGTGTTTTTGTGGAAGATGGTTGAAGTAATATTCTAATGTCTCCAGAACAACATGTGATTTTGCTTTCCTTAATTAAAGCGTTTCTAGTGGCAGCTCTAAAAATATTGTGGGAGCGAAGTTTCTACCAACTATCTTTTAATGGGCTTCTAATCGGAGAATAAGAGTGATACACCCTGATTAAGCTCAAAATATTACAAGCTGTGAAATCTGTGTAAGAAGTAATTCTAGCTATACATTATACACTGCTATACAGAGTATCCTTACTACTGTATGTACTGTATTTAGTCTATGATGAAGTAATTAATTATGACCAAGTAATTACTAACTACATTGCATAAATAAACAAAAAACAAATTCAATCTAAACTTTTTTTTTTTTTTTTTTGTAAAAACAAAATTGTATTGTACAACTATCCAAATCAGACATCTCTTTAATTAAGTGTGACCACAAAATTGTGAATAATAGTTATCATCATAGATGTGGTGCTAAATCCATAAATAGCGCCCATGGATGTGTAAAGTACACGGCAGATAAATTTAATATCCTTGCCATAGCTCAAAATGTCAAAGTAACAAATAACATGTCACGCTGATTTGAAGTCATTTCACACGTTCCTCAGGAAGCTTTGATAAATTTCACTGAGCTGTCAGTGTAGCACAAGGGCAAAGAAACAAGCTGACAAGGAGAGATTTGAAAACACACAAGCACCTCTCAAGATGGCCTGAAAACTTGGCACTAAGTGGTCTAGATTTTCAAGTAAATATATTTCTAAAATTGTTGATGTTGAGAGATTTATTAGCCAATGTCAAAATTATACCTATAGCATACATTTGAGCAGAAAACATCTGAATTAAGAAAAATGGTCCATCAGTTAAAGCCATGTTGGTACATATTATTTACAAGCTTACTATTTTGTTACCCAAGAAACATTCTTTTAGAACACCAAACTTTTTCCCTAAATGAAATAAGATGTCATGTAAATAATAATTGAATCTATTGGAAGCTATGAAAAGAACATGTTGCATCGATTTGGATATCTGTGCTGGGGTTTTAAAAACTAATAAGCATAATGGTTAAAAATACAGTAGTAAATTATCCGTTCATTGAATTGACTCATCATTCAGAAATTATGTCCAATAACTATAAAATCCTGCTCAAAAGACCAAATTGTGACTAGTAGCAGTACTGTTTCAACATTGTACATATTCACATTTTCTGACATTGTGTTCAAGTTCTCTGATTTGGGGTTGAAAGAATAATCTATAATAATAGTGTTATAATTGGGGGCAAGTAACGGTGCTCAGAATTAACCAATCACATTTTCCTGCTATGTTAAAGCCATAGTTGAACAAACGAGCCTATTTAGTGTGAAAAGTTGTGTTAAAAAGATAGGAAAGGGGTGTAAAAAACATCAACAACTTATAGGTCATTGTGAACAAATGATGAAAGTACAGTAGGTCACCTCAGTAACATTGAGTAGAACAAAACATCCCCTTATACTGTAAAGGGTCAAGTCGAAAACTGCAGAGAGATTAATGAAGCTGAAGGTTATCGGGCAAGTATAAGTACATCCAAGTCCACACTACGTAAATCACCCCAAATCATTTAGCAAAATGTATTCTCAAGTTGAAGATGTTGAATACTTTTGTTGCAAAAACAAGTGTGCCTTAGACCAAAGAACACTATACCCACTGTAAACCTTGGTCATCCTTTGGTGACGCTTTTTTCCAGCCAGGACTGTGACTCTAATCAAGGTAGAGGGAATCAGTAAAGGATCAAATACAAATACATTTTAGAACATAACCTATATATATATATTCATTAGAAGTGTACTTTCCAGCAGAAAAACAACTCTAAGTACAAATCCACATTAGTATAGGCATGGCTTTAAAAGAGGAAGAGCAACATTATGGAATTGCCCAGGCATAGCCCAGATCTAAATCTAAATCCTATGCATTGACTAGTCTAGTTAGACATATTGCTGTGCGAGATCCCCTCACATTTTGACAGGTTAGAAACATTTTTCACAAGGATGAGGGAAATAAAATTGCCATTTTACAAGAAGGTGCTTGGATATCAAGGAAAATATGCATTACTATACACTATATGCCCCAAAACATAGAAACACCTGATCATTATGGAATTCCATAATGAATATGGAATTAGTCTATTTTCTCTATTGTGGTCATCAGCCCTGACTTTTCCAGGCAGTCTTTTTACAACAGTTTAGAGCTTCTTCAGAAAGTTGAAACCAAGCAGTTCTCTTAAATGCCTTTGTATGTTGTAAAATTAAAACTAAACCTTTCTGTCACTAAGGGATAAAGCCCAAACCCTGACAAATGAATGTCAGTACTAGACATTTTGGCATATACATTTTCCACGGCTCTAAAAAGCGCTCCAGACACTGTTCCAGTCATTGTTCTGATGTTGCTTTCAGGGGTAGGTTGTTCATGTTTGAATCAATCATCGTAGTCCTTTTTAACAACAAATGCAGTTTTCACAAAGGAAACCCAAGGCTGGAACCAAGAGTAGACATTCTGAGTTATTAATTGTTTAAACAACCACCTGGACAATGAGAAACACCTGTCCATCACAAAGCGTTTTGCCAGCTTTGAGCAAGTTCCATGATCTAAGTTGATTAACACATCTGGATAAAAATATCATACAGTATGTATGTGCAGAATAACAGCACACAATTATAAGAGCAAAAAACTACCTATATACAACCCTTAACTCCTTTAATGGCCCTTTAATGTGCAAATCTCTTAGAGCAAGGTCAGGACTGTATGGGGGATGTGGCAGTAACTCCCAGATATATATATATATTTTTATGTCCCGGTTGTGTATATAGTTCCCATAGACAGATGTTTGTTTTCTGCAAGTTGACGATAAGGTATCCATTGATTTTCAAGGATCAGGTGTTCTATTCGTTGAATGTTCACAGGAATGACTGCAGTAGAATAAAAATTATTAATTTTATTATTTTCAAATCTGATATATTTTTATTTCATTTTATTTATTCTTTGATACCCCTGCTGCAATAAGTTATTTGCCATGTGTATTCTCCCTCCTTTGTCTGTTTGCTCTTCAAGGTTGACACTTACACATTTATTGTGATTCTGTCCATTCTGTACTGGATGCTCCCACAGGATCAATACAATCTTAGTGTCTATCCAATACAATCTTATTTAACTTAATCTAATCTAATGTAGGGCTTGTCAAAACATTAAGAACGTTGTGTCAAGTTTTGTGATTACAAAGATGGGCAGACAAAAAGACAGATAAACGTTGTTCAATAATTACCATCCATCTTCTATTAAAAATGTTAAAAGCAAACATTTTCCTGCCTTATGCCTTACACAGCTAGTATGTATGAACATCAAAAGTGAAGAGCTGACAAGGAGGAACATTAAACACAACTCCTTATATATCATATATACCGTAAATTACCTCACCGTCTCTGTCCTTCAGTTTCACCCTCCTTCTCTTTCTCTCTAGCTCCCTCTGATCTATTAATGACTATGAAACTGGCCTGGAAGAATTCTAGCAATTTTCTAAATTGATTTTTTTCTCCACGGACAATTTACTTTGCTATTAGATTTACTTTAAACTATGTAAAGGGTGTAATCTAAATGTGTTTGTGTGTGTCCGTGCTCTTTTCATCTATGCAGTCTTGTCCATCATTGTGTGGGTTTGTGTCTCAACAAGCACATAATTTACCCTAAAGAATAATAAAAAGTGTGTGTGCGTGCGTGCGTGCGTGCATGCGTCCATTTTTTAATTTTAAAGATCAAATTAATCCAGAGAACCAAATACATGAGGAAAAATGGAGCTGTACAGATTGAAGACGGAATGACTGAGAGGCTAATTAACACTGAGGCATGTGAAGAGTTTTTTTTTTTTTTTCGGATCTTGCAAAACACTCATTTGTTTATTCAGCGTCAGTAACCTCTTTGTCCTGGTCAAAGTTAAAGTTGATCCAGAGCCTACCCCAGAGTTTTTGTGCGAGTTATCCCTATTCCCATGTGGCTTTCCACACGGTTCTCTGGCTTCTTCCAACCTCCTAAACATGACACTAAGAGGACTGACTAAAATAAATTGCTTCTTGGTGTGACTGTGTGTACAGATTGGTGTCCGGTCCAGGATGTATTACAGGCTCATGCCTAGTCTTCCTTGGATAGGTTCTGAATCTTCTGCAACTCAGGCCAGGATAAAATGATTAGGACCTAGTGAGTTATAATCCTGGTGGGTCTGTACAAGTTTTGTATTTACTTATATTAACCTGGGCTGAGCAGTTTGATGGGTATAGTACTGCATAGCCATTGTACAGAGTTGTTAAATCCAAATGTATATAATTTGGCTAAATACAATACCCAAGAAACTACGCCTATACTGTACTGTAGCTAGCCTATTCAACTGGTGCCACACTGGCCAACTCCAGTCTGCCAAACATTTCTACTCTGCCACTGACCATTATCTAAATATTATTGGAATTTTTGCAGTAGATTCTGCAATAAATACTGAGTGCAGTTGCTATTCCATTACGGTGGGTGGCAATATGGAAGGAAGGAGCAGCAGACAAGGAAGGCTACTATTATGTCCTTCCTAACCTTCCACCGCCACAAATAACATAAAAATCAATGTTTACAATAAGAAAAGTTGTGTTTGCTGAAACTGCTTAGGGAAATCTATGGCAAAGGAATATAATTTGATGCAATACTGTATATCCTCTTGGGTTCAGATTTGAGTGTAGCTATGTTAATCTTAATCAGTCATGCTTTACCCAACAGAAGGCAACAGGACTGCAAGGAGTTCCCTGCAGTTTATTTTTTCAGCATTTCACTTCTAAGCATTCTAACAATTGCTGCATACAGTCTGCTGCAAAATCTTAATTCTCTTGGAATAGCTAGGGCCATTATATAGCGTGTTATATCTTCGATCCTCCATATGTGTAGATGCTAATGTGATACAGCATAGTTATGTTCTAAATAAGATTGTAAGTTGTAGCCTAGTTATATTTAAAATAAAAAAAAGATGGCTATGTTTACCAGAGATATAGCTGTGATATTTGAATTGTAGCAAAATAAAAGTAATGAAAATGTGGTGATGCATTGTGTCAATACATAATGCATAATGAAAATAACATTTTAGGGAAATGTTCTGCTCCCAGGCCCTGGCAATATAGTTGAATAGCCCTGTTCCTACAGTAATGGCAGCAGGCACTAATTTGTTTATGCCCCTGTCACATCCTGACAAAGACCATAAAGTTCCCACTCCATCCTAAAAATATGGAAGAATGCGGTGGGAACGGGGTCAAAATGGAAAAATCTGCATTTATCAAGCTCATACTACTTCTTGGCCACATCCCTGTTAGATTCTCAAGGCATCCACCATGTTGTCACTAATTTTCTATCAGACATATGATCATGTGCTCACCACATCCAATGGGACTGAACCATGTTACTGCTATGTCAGATCGCCTCATGCTCTTACCAGGTGCTTATCACATGCTTACTACATTGTATTGTTACTGCATCGAGCAGGTTGGTATAAATACTACGACACACGCAGAGCTTTTTATCAAGTAGTGATGGTGTTAGTAATTAGATCTAGTATTTATACTAAATTTGGTTTATGTGACATAGTTGTGCCGATAACCTGCTGCACTCGCATCATAAATGTTGTAAGCACCAAATGACCACAAGATGAACTTATGAAGTTTTATGAGGATGAATATGGTTTTATACAATGAGCCATGGACCTGCCATGGTCATAACACAAGCCTGAAGCAGTCATTATCAAAATATGTATGAAATAATTGTTTGGTATAACTTATGAATTAAACCATAGATAATATATTTGTCTTGTATGTTGTTGTGGATGATGGTTATGTATTATAAATTTATGAAATAATATTTATAGTTTATATAATATTTATATAAACTATATTAATCGTATAATGTGCAATGCATTATTGCACGCTAACTTGTTCTTAGTTCAGATGTTTTTATTTATTACTAATAACTCAGTCAATGGTATATAGTAAGTATGTTAAAAATGTTAAAAAGTGTTAATTAAGGGAAAGCAGATCACTTTGTCACTAGATTTACACAAAAGGAAGTGGGTGCCAGCCAGTGAAAAATATTTTTCTGTCCAAAATAGGACAAGAAATGTGCCATTGTTTCACCATTTTTAAATGACACACTGCCTTGTTGCACTGCTGCACCCACAGTAATGCTGCAAATGTTTATTTCTAATTACAGCAATAGTGGCTGAAGAAAGGAAGGGTAAAATTGGATTTCTTGAAACTTGAATTTCTTTCATTGTTTACTGTGTCAAAGTCAAGTGATGTAAGCAGTGATGTCGGTCCAACTCACTGAATTTGTGACAATCATTCTGAATGCATTTGAAAGAAATTGGGGCATCAGCTTCTTGCCTGAATCATGGAAGGCTGAGGTTTGATACCCAGGCACTGCACCCTTAGAGAAAGGGCATTAAAATTGCCGAAGCTGCATCCTCAATAATGGCCTGATGCAGCAGGTCAGGGTCCTATCTTGTATGAGCTTTAGCACCCCAGGTTTTAGCCAGTTGCGTAAAGGGTACCATGGAAATGTGTGTCCTTTTTTCATGCAAAAGGCAGTACGGTTACCACCTGCTTTGAAATAAGAGAAAGGGAGAGTTGTGAGAAACGGAGAGCTGTAAAACAGTTCTGTGACTGACTGTTGCTTCTGTGATAAGTTCAAGTGATTTCACCCTGAACAAAAAAACTTCAGACTAAATGAGTCTTATTCTTAATAGAGTGCAATATCAGCACTCCACACAGAGACAAGAATTTTCTCAGAATACTGAGAGTTTTTTTTTTTATCTATAATAAAGAACAGTATTTTGCCCTCACAGTGCGACAGCACTACACTGAAGAGTTTGGCAGATTGCTAATAGCTTACAGTTGAAATAACACAATGGGAAGCTGCTCTTTGTTTTGTTTTTGTTTGTTTGTTTGTTTGTTTCAGTTCTCCAAACCAACAGATTAATTATTTGTTTGATGTAAGACTGAAAAGAATAAAGAAATTATTGCATAATAAAATAAATATAACAAAATGTTCTAATAAATATTCATGACCTGATGAAATCAATGCAACCAATCCCAGGTATTTACACTTACAACAGACACTATACTGTACTATATATGGTGCCTCTTTTGGTGAAGGCTGGTGATTGATATAAGCACTTCTTGCCATGTTGAGGATGTTCCACCACTCTGCTCCACTAAGGACATCGCCCAACATTTGTTCCATTGTTATTCCATCATTCTTTATTATTATTATTTTTTTTTTTTTGGAGGATTTAACTTCCATCTCTGTCTTCACATGGGTACGGCTGTTATACATCCACAGAGGATCACCCACCCACCTTTCATTTTGCATCTTTGGTCCATGGTGGATGTTGCTTGCTTTACAGTGGAATTCACTTCAACGCTTTACTCATCTGAAGACTTTGTCACCATGCTTTTCTTTAATAGTTCCTCCACTTCCTGCCACACTGCCCCACTGGTTTTAAGCTGCATACCCAAAAAAAATTAAAATACAAAATACTTTAGATTATTTAAAATATTTTCCCCCATGAAAGTACCCAACCGTTTTAACTGTTCTAAAAGTTCCAAGGGAAACAACCATGTGAGTAGAGGCAAAACAATGTAAAATGGAAATGTTACAGTTCATATGAGACTGTTGCCTCTTGGGTGGATGAGAATAGCCAGATGAAACGTGTCAGAGCATAGTGTTTAATAGGCTACCCACATGAGGGCCAAAGTTGCGGTCATGGAAGAGTATGGCTGAGGATATGGATTAAAGCTGGACGAAGTGATCAGTCACTGTTGGTGACAGCTCACTGCGTTAGTGATCCAGCCTTTATGCACATGTGTACGGAGCTGTATTCATGAATGCTGAAGTCTATAATTTTTTCTTCTTTTTAAAAATGTTTAAATGTATTTTTTTTTTCTGTCAAAAAAAAAAAAACTAAAATAAACAATAAGCCACCAATTCCTAGCTGATTTAATTGATTAATACATACTGTAGCTTACTGTGGTGGTTTAAGTATTTGCTCTTGCCTTTTCTGTATCAAATGTTAACTGTCTAATGTTGTAATGTAATTGATGACATTATGAACTCTGATTAGCTAATATACTGTATACTGTAAACACAAAGTTAATTTTTAATTAGTGAATCAGTTCCCCCATTCAATTGCTTGTAGATCCACTTTTGGCAGCAATGAGTTGAATTGTTTCCTGTATGACTTTAACAGTGGTTAAACAGAGGAGGTCCTTGTCAACTTATTGACTGCAAGGTGCCCAGGTTCCTTGGCTGCAAAAACAAGTCCAAATCATCATCCCAGCTTGACAGTCACACCTGAATGCTCCAGACCAGAAAACTTTTGCACACCTGCTGATGATCAATTAATCAAACCCCCTTAAATCCTGTGTAGGGTGTACTTATTATTGCCCACATGATTTATTTATTTATTTGGAAGATGTTTTTTTTTTTTTTTTTTTTAAGTGGGTGAATTAAAAAGCTCATTATCTGTTACTTACGTTTCATTAGCTCATTCCAAAAATGACAACTCTAACAATCATCCCCACCCCCACCCACCCCCACCCTTTGCCATCCTTCAAGCAGACATCCGCCTTAAGATGAAATCAGAAATCAAACCCTCATAGAGATATGTAAAAGCAGCAGGCAAACATGTATTCTTGCCATAAAGGACACATTAAAATTAAAATGGCATTTCCTCTAACAAAGCCCAAACCAGATTGGGAGTGGTCAGTCTTGCTTGGCCATTTTCAAGGGCAGCCTCAAAGCAGCCATGAGTTAATTAGGTAAGTGTCATGCACTTGGAGATGTGGCCAGTGACGGCTTTCCTCCAGCTGCTGCAAGAAATATTGTCAACCCCTGTGCCGACGTGACCTCATTAATTTCTCCAGATGTCTCCCATCACCTTGCCAGCAATTGAGTGTTCCTGATTCCCCAATTTCTCGTTGTCTTTGTCCTGAACTCTGCAACATCTACACTTAATGTGTCAGTTGACATTGAGAAAATGCCCAAATCTGGCAAAAGCTGCTGGCTCACTTTCTTCTCATTAGTTCACTACTAATCAAGGGGATTCTATTTTTTTTTTAAGCGGGATTATTCTGCCGTGACTACAGAGAGATAGGAAGGATTAGGTATCATTAAGGGCCGTGGTGAAATCAATAAAGATGCATGTCTGTTGTTCCTAACTAGGATGTCTTAAGATGTTTTATCTCTGTGAGATGCATTTAAAGGAAGAGATGAGGTTATGATCACTTCCACAGTGTGTAAAGAGCCTGTTTTCTTTAAAATATTCTCAGATGTTACAATTGCTATAGTGAGTAACAGCAGCAAATATAAGAGATAAATATACAACTTTTAACCATATGATTAAACCTACTGAAAAGTGAAATTAATAACATCGATTACAAAGGCACCTGCCATTGGATGGAAGACATTAAAGGAGCCGTCATTTCTTGAAGTCGATGCATTGCAAACAGAAGACAAGGGCCAACTTGTAATGGCTAGATGACTGGTTCAGAGCTTCTCTAAAATAACAGGTTGTCTGGGATGTTCCCAGGTATATAGTGATTAGCACCTACCAAAAGTGCTCCAAAGAAGGACAGCCGAAGAACGGGCGAAAGGATCATGGGTACCCAAGGCATATGGATCTGAGTGGGGAGCAAATCTAGTCCAATTCCAGAGAAGAACTGCTGAAGGACAAATTGTTGAAAGGGTTAAGGTTGACTATAATTGATAGATACACACAGTGCATCACCTTGCTGTATGTTGACCTGTATAGCTGCAAACCAGTCAGACTACCTATTGTACTGATCTGAGTCCACTGCAGAAATGATGGCCAAAAAGATGGCGTCGTCTAATCAGGTTTACTTGGTGTGTGTGTGTGTGCTTCAGTTACCTATGGAGAGAGATGGCACCAGGATGCACTGTGGGAAGAAGGCAAGATGGGGAGGCCATGTGCTCTGCTGAGAAATCTTGTGTGCTGCCATTTATGGATGTTACCTTAAAATGTTAACCCTATCTAAAAGTGTTATAGATCAAGTACCCCTCTTAAGGGCAAACCTCACAATTTGTTCAGGCATGGTTGGAGGAACATGAAGAGATGAACGTGTTGACTTTGCCTCCAGATTCCCTAAAAGTTTGTATCTTTGGGATGTGTTGAAAAAACAAGTCTGATTCATTGGACCCCACCTCATCCTGTTCAGAACTTAAAGTACAGTATCCACTGCTAATGTCTTGGTGCCAGATACCACAGCTAACCTTCACAGGTCCATGTCTCGAAAGGTTGTTGGGAGCAAGAGGGCTCTAAGCAATATTAGGCAGTTTTAATGTTATGAGTAATAGGTGTACTTGTTCATACAGAACACACACATGCATGGCATTTTTTGCCTATATTGTGCTGTAATCACAAAATACATTTTTACCCCTTCAGAATACTAGAACCAAATACTAAGTTGCTGCTGTTGGACCCTCAGTCAAAGCCCTTAACCCTGTAACATGGCTGACACTCTGCTCTGTTCACAGCTTCCCAACAAGCAGGGATAAACACAAACACAATTTAACTGTGCTGTAATACAGTACAGACCAAAAGTTTGGACTCACCTTCTCATTCAGCGAGTTTTCTTTATTGTGTTCTTTATTGTGTTCTTTAGTCCAAACGCGTCTCTTCTGCTTGTTGCCTGTCCTTAGCAGTGGTTTCCTAGCAGATCTTCTACCATGAAGGCCTGATTCACACAGTCTCCTCTTAACAGTTGTTCTAGAGACGTGTCTGCTGCTAGAACTCTGTGTGGCATTGACCTGCTCTCTGATCTGAGCTGCTGTTAACCTGCGATTTCTGAGGCTGGTGACTCGGATGAACTTATCCTCCGCAGCAGAGGTGACTCTTGGTCTTCCTTTCCTGGGGCGGTCCGCATGTGAGCCAGTTTCTTTGTAGCGCTTAATGGTTTTTGTGACCGCACTTGGGGACACTTTCAAAGTTTTCCCAATTTTTCGGACTGACTGACCTTCATTTCTTAAAGTAATGATGGCCACGCGTTTTTTTCTTTACTTAGCTGCTTTTTTTTGCCATAATACAAATTCAACCTCTTTGAATGGGAAGGTGTGTCCAAACTTTTGGTATGTGACAAATAGAATCCTATGTTAATCTGTTTTGATGTGTACAATGTAATAGCCTCTGACTGATATGTATCCAGCTTTGTTGAGAATCAGGGGTAGCCTACCAGTAATTAATAAGTGTTGATTTACCATGCTTAATTCCAAGCACTTTAACAATTAGTATTCTGGGGAAATCACGTTGCTAGGAAAGGAAGAAATCCACACTAGTTGTCCATTTTCAATTTCAAGTTGATATATAATCATTACAACTGATAATTAGTAATTATTTATTCAATTAATTCATTCATTCCAAACTTTGTTTGTTATACCTGTAATAACTGGATATGAAAATAGTTGAAAACATCTTTATTCCCTCAGTGTTTGATATTGCTAGGTGATATGTAATGACAATTGCCAGAGTCCCTGTTCAGTATTGACTCTCCAGATCCATCAGAGTGGTGTTGACCTGAGACAGGCAAACACTTGTAATGAAGTAATCTAAAGCTAGAAAACCATTTGTTTGCACACTGCATCAAGATTATAAAGTACAAGGTCAATGAATTTTGTGTGTGTGTGTGTGTGTGTGTGTGTGTGTGTGTGTGTGTGTGTGTGTGTGTGTGTGTGTGTGTGTGTGTGTGTGTGTACATGGGAGAGACAAAGAGAGAGAGAGTGGCTGCACACAGAGAGAAATAAAACTCTGTTCAGCAAAACAAATCAAGGTGTATCAAGAACTATCTCTTATTATGATCAAATCTTGAAAAGCAGGAGTGACGAATGACCTCCAATGTTTAATGTGACCGGTCAAGTTGTGCTGTGAAACTTTTGTGGTCATGCTGAGTGGAAAAGAAAATTAAAAATAAGATTTGAAAAATGTAACATTTCTGTCTAGTAGACAACTATGAGATCTGTTTGAAATGAAAATGAGACTAAATTTTTCTTACGAACAAAAAGCACAAAATCTCGAAAAGCTTCCTTTTAAGTTACAAATCTCTACAATAATTCTTAGTCTTTGACATTTCTTTTTCATCTCAAACAGAGAATACAGAGAGCTCTCTACATGGACTCATCTATTCTCATTCCACCTTCATTCTCGCCTCAAATAATGAATTCTCCATGAGCACTTACTGAATTCTTAACAAGACTTCATTGTTCCTTTTTCTCTCAGTAATATCTGACTTTATTATTGCCTGCACAATTAATTTTTATTATTTACCACTTAATAAAACTTTATTATGATTATTTATGTTAGATTTTTTTTAAATCAAATAAAAATCTAAATTATAAAATAAAAACAAACTATTTATTGGTTACTGTAATGTAATAAAGTTATTATTTAGCACTATTTCAAAATAAAACCATTTCTAATTAGTATATTTATTCAATTTGTAAGATGTGTATCATTTAAAATTGATTGCTTTATGATTTTTACCATCAACTACAATCTCAAACCTTTATACATACGTCTATTATGCAATCATTAATAACAATAAGAAGATCCTTTGAATTTTTAAATTGCTTTACTTTTCCCTCCAAGACAGGGCTACCTCAGTGGTACCTCAGAACTGTCGATGACAAGGTCCCAAGTTTGGGCCCATTTGCTTAGTGAATTTAAGAAGCAACACATCAGAAACATATCAGACAAAACAGAAACTAACTTGAGTCTGAAATGAGACTCATAGCTTTGTCTCCCAATGAATAGAAGAGCAAGTTTTAAACATTAAAATATTCTTCTGTATGTGTACACTTTTTACATCTTAGGATGACCAAAAAGGAGCAATGCCTAAACAAAGAGAATAATTTAAAACTGGAGGAAAACAAACAAACAAACAAAAAAATAAGACACTCAAACCTGGACCAGCATATCAGTTATGTGTCCAGTGCCCCTGTCCACGAAGCATAAAACTACATTTGATGTGTATATTCTACAGATTTTCTCTAAATTACGCTAAATTAAATGTCATATCTTGAATATTATGTGATTCCACTGTAGCAGAAGCAGCTATGGCATAAAACACAAATGTCATAATCACAGAAGGACAATCACAATCACTTAACTGTTCTGTTATCACTAAACTCAATATCAAAATTAAAGTTGAAATTGTTAAAAATGGAATGTAGGCTGTGGTGTATAGGACCTATCTAGATTGTGTAGATGTCATATTGCCTTATAATCAACAATAATCTAGTAAGGCATAATTCAAAGGAATCATTAACACAGAACGGATCATCACTGTAAAGGTAAACTATAGCTTAATACTGTACATATTTGTTGTGTTCCCTGTAATCTTCCATGTAGTGCACACAATACCCTGTAAAATACATACAATAACTTACATGTAGTTGAATGCAGTAAAAGCTAAATTGATCAACTTCAGATTCATCTGCATCTGACTTTGATTGCAAGAGGTGAACTAAATGTTAACTGTTTAGTTTTGAATATGTTTTGATACTGACTTTAAAACCACAACAACTATTATATAGAATGCCATAGACTGATACAATATAGTCTTTATTCTTTCTGCCTGACTAGCAAAATGACTCGTTCTCTGATGAAATTCAAACGACATTAATGCCAAGTAGCCCAATGCACAAAGCAGATAAACAAATGGATAAATAGATGGTAATGAAAGATCAACATCGCAGCCATTACCACAATTCACAAGAGACCTAAGCCTCGTTAAATCAAACTTGTTTTTTTTTTTTTTTCTTTCTTCCATTTCTACTGCATGGGTTTTAATGACCCTATCCTATTATCTCAATTTAATCTTCTCAGTCTTGCACAACAGAGCCAATCAATCCCACAAGCTTTTAACAGCCACTAGACTTATCTAAAGCTATCAACTGACTCTCCATCCATCATAACAGCAAAATGGCTGATTGGATTTACATTCTGGCTTTGGCAAATGAGAAGGAAAAAGAAAAGAACTGACCACAATTGGTCTCATCTCATAAATGGCCTAGACATTTTTCTTGAACCCTGAATCGCAAATAAATTTCCCTGAACTTTTGAGAAGCTATTGGTATCAACTAAACTGCCACATACTTTAGTTACCATGAACATGTTAAATTTGCTACTCAGTTTTCACATAAACACAATCTAAACATTAGTTTTTATCTTCTTTTTTCATCCTGGACAAAGGCTTGGATGATGATTTAATTCATCACCCCACATTAAGTAGCTACTGTATATATTACATACTGTATATTAGACTAAATACACATATTGAAGGCAGTGAGAAGAGTGAATTCTTATGGACCAATACTATCTATACAAGGATTGTATTGTTCCATAAGAATTCACTCGTTTCACTCCCTTCAATATGTGTATTTAGTCTAGACGTAACTACTTTAGCTGATTGCTTCAATTTTGACAGTTTTTATGTACAAAATGTAAAGTCATAATGACTCTATAAAACGTGACACTGAAATAGAAGCAGGGATTTGAGCATGTCTGTGGGTGTACATGCAGTTCCAAACTTTTCAGCAAATATGAGGGGTACAATAAAATCATCTGTTCACAGAATGTTTTTCTTGGAAACACCTATAGATGGAAAATGGAAACTATGATCTGTAATGCTAGGGCAATGTGACTACTTATTCATTCCACATTCACTCAGAGTAAGGACCGATCAAGGAGAAAACAACTTTTGTGGAGTTGCAAAGAAAGGACTTTGATTAAGTAGTCAAATATAGCCAAGAGCTATGTGTAATTGTTTATTTGGCCTGTGGTTGGAATAAAAAGCAGTTGGCTTTTACCCCATCCTTCCACTAATCCTCAGTGATTTCATAGGTGAAAGTCATTTTACTGACAACTGAAATAAACTTTTAATATGACTGTGTCATTGAGCTTAACATAAAATTGACATCATTCATCTCATACTGTATAGTCACATTTCCTGGGTACTGGTAGAGAACTTAGAAGTTGAAATTTACTTTTGAAATGAATTTCAAGGTAGCTTTATTGTCAAGTCAAATCGTACATCAAGACCAAACTATTTTCTTCATTATACTGTACACTGTAAACCAGAATAAGTTGGCAAAAAAAAATAATAATAATAATAATTTAAAGTAATGATGTTTCCAATTTGAAGTAAACAGGACTATCAGTTTTTGAGCTTTTTGTACTCATTCGTATAAATTTTTCTTTACTTGCATTATTGAGTAGCCTAACTCACACTATTTAATAACAGTTGTTGCAAATCAAATAAATTGTTGTCGGTCTTTCGGCTGCTCCCGGCGATGGGTCGCCACAGCAGACAATCCGGTCCGTACACAAGCTCGGCACAGGTTTTACGCCAGATGCCCTTCCTGACGCAACCCTCCCATTCTATCTGGGCTCGGGACAGACACTTCATCCAGTGGTTGAGAATCAAACCCGGGCCTTTAGCATGGCAGGCGAAACACCTACCACTGAGCCGCCAGTGCACTAATGCCCTGATGACGTCAGACACAAAATCGCTAGTCTGAAAGATTTTAAGTTGGTGGAACTTTAAGGTCACAGTTAATGTTACTTAAGTACTTACAGTTACTTAAAATATAAAATTTGTTCAGCTAACTTGAAAAGTGTAATTTTACAAACTCATAAATGCTAAAAAATTCTAAATACTCATCAAGGTCTATTCATTTGAACTAATTGTAATTATTTAAGTTAACAGTACTCAATATGTTTAATTACTTTAAAGGGTTTACAGTGCATGTGGAAACATCTCCACTGGGACAGTAATTAAAGGGAAACACTACACAAAGCATTACAGCAATAAAAAAAAAGTTTAAATGCTATACAGATCCTAGTTTAATTTATTTTTCGGACATAAATGTAGTTTAGTCCACTTATAATTTTTTAGTCCACTTATTACCATACAAATAAGCATAATTTCTACTTCCTTAGCTTTTAGGCAGAAATGCTACCTTTCATTTTCAAACATGTATTGACTTGTTTCTTAATTTGCCCCAATATTGAGTGTAATGTTGTCTGTAATTAGCAGTGCATGCTTGTCAACTAATTTACTCCACCTGAACAGACTAGGCTTTGTACTGAATGGTAATTAAATGTGAAAACTGCTGCTGCTAACTCAAGGCTGAGTTACATTATTTTAATGGAAGTCTGTTCCACCCCATTAAAAAAAAAAAAAAAAAAAAAAAAATCTGCCCACACACTTGCCTTTTACTTCATCCAGTTCTTCAGTTATGTTACATATGCATGCAAATGTGATTCATGACATAGCATTACAAACAACAGGATACAAATCTAACCTGACCATAACCATTCATCTCAACACAGTTGGGCTACCATCTTGATATTTTTAATTTAGTATGATCTCTTAGTCTCCAAGCATTTGAAGGAAGAATTGCACTTGAATTGCACCATGCCACCTATTAAATTATATTATATTATATTATATTATATTATAATAATTATATTATATTATATTATATTATATTATATTATATTATATTATATTATATTATATTATATTATATTATATTATATTATATTATATTATATTATATTATAATACAATAATATTATATGATATGGCCAAAATTTACTTATGAATTTCACTTATGCCTGTTAAACTTCCCATGACAGATTTGGTTCTGTCTTTGCTGTTATATAACCTCCACTTTTCTTGGAAGGCTTTCCCCTTGTTTTTTCCAGCAGGGCTGTGGGGATTTTTCCATTCATAACCAACACCACTGTTCCAGTTAATTCCAAAGGTGTTCAGTGGGGTCAAAGTCAGGGTAACACTTTGTGGCAACATGTGTGGGAACAATCACGAATGAGTATGATGTTCTCCAGATTTGGTATGTTGTATAATCAATATGCATACTTAAATATTAATTTAAGCACAGTTTCTTTTAGGGGTTAATGAGTATATTAGATGACCTGTGATTGATTGGCTTCAGGTTTTACATCTTATAAAAAAATTACATTAAAAAAAACAGATCACAGAAATGTTTAGAGAAGAATACAAATCTGAAGCAATTATTTAAAAATCTGGGAATTAAATAAAAAAAATAAATAAATATATATATATATATATATATATATATATATATATATATATATATATATATATATATATATATATATATATATATATGGAAAGCAGAGCAGTCTTGGCTGCCCAAATACATTTAGGGTTGGTAAAATAAAATAAAATAAAAAAATATATATATATATATTGTTGATGAACTACTTCTTTAAGTAGAAGGGGATGTTGTTCACTCGTGCTGAAAAGGCAGCATGCTACTTTAATGCAGTGGGGAATGAAATCTTGCATGCAAGCCCAGGACATGCCTAGCAGGCGGCATGGCATTACTGAGATAAAGCCACCATTGATGCACATTTGCCTGAGGAGGGAAAACACCACTTGTATGTCTGTCAGGATAACTAATTATTGACTCTGGAGTAGAGATAAAAGTTAGTTGCAGGAACAAAGCTTGTCAAGGACAGTGCTATGTCGCCTGTGGCAATTACTTGCTCTGATCTGTCCCTGTAGTATACTTATCCACCATTGTAATTTTGTAAATAAGATCTACAAAACCTTCACCTGCATCCAAATGTGTTTTCTCTCCCCAGGCAAGACATTTAGTCAACGAAAAATCACAGTACAAAAAAATTTTGTCTTCTGTTTATCTTACATAGAAGTGATGAGAGAGAAAAAAAAAGAGTCTGTCCTACTTTTCAAGAAGATTCTGAGGAAGTGTTTTTTTTTTTCTTCCTTCCCCTAAACTCCGTCTCCTATGGTGAACAGGTCTGCTCTACCGCCTCCAGCTGAATCATATCCGACTCTGTTCCGAGTTGGTGATTTATGTGTTAAGTAACCTGTGCCAGGGCAACTCATGAGATGCAAACAAGTAATGAAAAAAATAGCAGCTGATGAAACGAACATTACAGAAGAAGAGGGGCACACATACACTATTACTAAGTACTGCGGGACCTGTCACTTCTGCTTGGTTTCATCATGTTCAAGCCTAACAATGACCTTCATGACAAACTCCTTTCCCCATCTGTCGTCTGTAGAACGCCGTGCCACCCATCATCATCAATATTTATACATGCACGTACATTCATGACACAAACAATTTTAACATGCATGGTCACCATGGCTCTTAGAATGTGCT
>JAAGKR010006151.1:0-44313 GCA_011419295.1 Clarias macrocephalus
AATTTTCAGGGGGGCGGTTTGGGAAGTGGGGAAACTGCTTCTTAACATAGTCTCTGATCTGGAAGAAACGGAACAGATGATGATTTGGAAGGTTATATGTGGATGAGAGTTGTGCGAAAGATGAGAAAATACCTTCAGTGTACAGGTTACTTATCTTGGAAATACCATGGGCCTGCCAGATCTTGAATGCTGAATCGGATTTGGAGGGTTCAAAACGGCAGTTCCTGTAGATTGGAGCTAGAATAGAGGGACCAGAGAGACCAAAGTTTTTCCTAATCTGATTCCAGATCTTCAGAGATACAGAGACCACTGGGCTGCTACTTAGGCGTGGAACTGGAATTGGCAGCTGTGAACACAGTGCGGAGGAGAGAGAAAATGGGGAAGAGTCTCTTTCCATACATACCCACATAGGCAGAGGATCTTGCTCCTCCATCTACCACAGAAGTTTTTGGGTGTTAGCTGACAAGTAGTAATGTCTAAAATTAGGAAGGGCAAGGCCTCCACTCTTCTTGGGAGACTGCAAGATTGACCTGCGAATCCTAGCCGGTTTTCCATCCCACAAGAACTTGGAGATCATTTTATCTAGTCTGTCGAAAAATGATTTAGCTAATAGAATGGGGATATGTTGAAACAGGTAAAGGAACCTTGGGAGAACCACCATTTTAATTTAATTTACACGGCCTAGCAGTGAAAGTGGCAGAACCTTCCAGCGGTCGAAGTCCCTCTCTGTCTTTGAAACTAGTGGCAAAAAGTTATCACGAAACAGATCTGACTGGGATGTGGAGACAGAAATGCCAAGGTAACGGAAGCCGTCAACTGCCCATTTGAATGGTGCCACCGAGTGTGGAAGGTCTTTGGCCGATGCATTGATAGGCATAATCTCGCTCTTTTGATAATTAAGCTTATAGCCGGAGGTTGCCCCATATAGGTCCAAAATATTGAATATTGCAGGAAAGGAGTGGATTGGATCAGAGACGTATAAAAGCAAGTCATCTGCGTAGTCACTGTTCTTTAATAACTGCAACAATGCCCCCTGTGAAGAAAAATAGAAATAAAAACGCTGTAGCAGTGCGGGAGATGAATCTGTTGAAGACAAAGCAATCTCCACCGAAATCCTTAAAAGAAGGCAAAAGCAAGTGTCATTGTAAAGGTTCCTTGTTAAAGATTCCAGTTTGACAACAGAGACTCTCGCTAAATGTGGTTACACTCAGAATTTCATTTGTAAAAAATACTGTCACTGCTAAAACTTTGTCTTTGTCATTGAATGTCTTTGGTTGCTGTCTTTGGTTTTCACACAGTGGAAAGTTGGCTGTAAACCTGGAAAACAAACACTTTTTGTTAGCTAGTAAAAATAGTGACGAAATGTAAGCAAACCTTTCACAAAACAAACACTGAAAATGCAGTGGATTGAATAATTATAAGAAACTTCTTGTAAAAAGTTTGTTCATCACATCCATTTTTCATTTTCAGTTTTTTGATGGCTGGTCTAACTTTCCACCCAGCCTTTAATTACACATCGCATTTTTACAGCTCTGTCCTTTGGCTCAGATTACCTCACAGGTCAGTTGAACAGCTTGAAATTGCTTTCGTGAAACAAATCAACTTCATCACTACTCAGACATTTTTTAACTGCTTTGGCCTGCATCAGACTTCAGTTGCCTTTTTCTTCCTTCACTGAGAGGGAAATGCAACAAGTTGTAATGCAATAACAGTAAACAACGCATATGAAAAATCACTCTTGGCAGCTGCAAATCACTGTTTGATTTTTTAAATTTTTATCCAATAAAATGATATATACATTAAACCACCATCAGAAATATAATTTGCAACAGTTTGCCGATTAACTTTATATGTGGTATAATGCAGTTCAATAATTACTTGCATAATGTTGTGGGACGTTACTTTTTAAAGTAACTGATTGTAACATTACAAAATTAGTCATTAAAAAGTAATCACTTACATTACAGTGTTACTTTTTGATTAAAGTAACTTGTTAGAGTACTTTTCCATTGCAGAAAATGAAAACTCTTTTGTGATTCCTCATGCATGTTGTTTTAGTCAAGACCTTTATAATTATTCTACCATCATTGCTCAGTTTGGCCCTAATCTGTTAACTACTAATACCCCTATCTCACCCACGTGGTTTCGTGCGGTGGCCATAAGTACGTTTCATCATCCATGATTCACCGCAAGTTTTGGCGCTGTGATTACATTTCCATCTATCCGCGCGCCGGTCCTCGCAGAAGCTCGCAGAACTTCGCGGAACATCGGGCAGTCACTCACGGCGGCTCATGGTGCCTAACACCGCTTCTCACCGCGAGTCAAAGTGAGATAGGTGTATAACAGCAGGAATAACAGAGGGCGGACGGGTTATCAGAGGTGGGGCTTGTAGGACGGCTTTCACACACTCATACACTAACGAAATGACTGTTGTCTGGCTTACGGATTGCATAAATTGTCTGAATAACGGATTACATTTTTGAAAATATAACTAAATAACTGAATACTTAAATGGCAGACCTACCGCATTAGATTACTCGTTACAACAAAAAAGTAATCCAAGTACTCTACACGTTACACCCAACACTGATGTACACTTAGTTAGCTTACAGGTTAGTATTTGGGTTCTAGTTAGCTAAAACCCAAATACTAACCTTTAATTTCTAACCAAAACCATTTCAGCTTTTGGTTAATGATATTTATTCATCGTTTATCAATTATTATAGTTCATTATATTATATTATATTTCAAATGGAAATTGACATACATCAGTTTACAATAACTTATTTATTACTATCAGATTGACTGCAATTTAAATTGAAAGTTTAGTTTGCAAGGTAAAGACTGGATCCCCAAACAGAATAATGACTCTAATTTTGCTGTACGTAGCATAGTGACAATAAAGAATCTTGAATTTTTAATCTTGAAATTAATAGCCGGGTTAAGCAATGGTTGATGTGAGTTATACTAAGATTGCTAATTGTATCCCGTAAGAAAATTATTCATTGTTTTACCCTGGATAATAAGGATTAGAACCATAATTTCCAAAACATGATCGTTTCTTAGCAACCCTGATTTAAAAACCACATTTTCCCCAACTCCAGAAACTATGGAAACAATGTTTACTATAATAGCATTAAGATTTTAAAACATTCGTTTCAAAACCACAGTTACAATATTGTAACCATGTTAATTTGATTGACCATAAAATTGTACCTTCTGGCTCATTTGCTATTTGTTTTTGTTTTTGACTGTGTGAATACATTAGTCATTTACGATTGTGTCATGTGATCTGGCACAACCAAGACCTACTCCTTCACCCTGCAATATCAGTAACAATACATACCTCAGCCAGCTTTCTGTTTCTAGTCAGCTTCTATTAACTTGCCTAACAGAATCTTTTTCACGCCTTTTAAAAAACCTGCAATTATACCAGATTACACTGAATACACAAACTACCACACAGCACTTTAACAGAAAAGGCACAAACAGAGCGTGTCTGCACTTGCACAATGCCAATATGTTTTGAAGCAAAAAAAATCATATTAAACACATTAACTGTTTAAATATGGAAATTTACCCACAACATTTCATAGTACCATTGCTTCTTTTTAAGCTTTTTTACTTGCTCATTTTTTTAAGCCAGTTTATCTATCCACCCATCTGCTCATCCATTTACTTAATGTCCATTGCAGTTTGCATACTGTTTTAAATAAATGTAATCTCTTATTGCTTATTTCATTAATCGTCTATAAAATGCCCTTTAAAATATATGTACCTGTAATGCATCACCCTATCATGTTGAAATTATACAGTAGATGTTATGTAAAATTGCATGTTCATAACAGACCAATGCTCACTTCTGTTATAAAAACAACAGACTTTTTTTTATATATATTAAAAAGTTATTATTAATATATTATAAGATACAATATTATATTATATTTATGTTTACTATAAAACTGTTAAAATCATGTCAAAATTCCTATAACATACAGTACTATAGTAAGACCATGGTAGTGTCACAGGTACCATAAAGTACCATGGAAAAACCATGGTAGTGTTCATTATAAACCATAGTAAACCTTTGAAGCACCTTATCATTGTTACCATGAAGTACCATAGTAGAGTCATGGCTGCCATACCAAACCATGCAGGCTTAATGTTTTTTTAGTATATACTGTAACAATAGCTAAATAAGATATAGAAAAATCACAGTGGTGTCACGGGTACCCTGAAGTATTACTTTAAAACCAGTGTAGTATTATTGTTATCAAGAAGGACAATAGTAAATAACTGTCATGGTCACTTAAGTGCCATTAGGTCTCATTAGCTAGGGCTTAATGTTAACTAAATAGATAAAATAGCTAAGTAAGCTAGTGGATAATGTTTGTTGGAAATTTAAGTATGGTTAAGTTAGCAAATGGTTAACACTGGCTTTCTAGCATCCTTCGCACACATGGATACAGCTAGGTACTACTGTATAATAATACAGCTAGGTACTACTGTATAATAATATTGTTATTGATTCCAAACTGACATACATACTACTTTTTATATAAAAAATGTCTGTGAATGTAGCCTGTGGCAGATATTATTCATCAGATACATTTACAAAATGTTTTCCAGATGTCATTACTTATGTCTAACCTGTTTTTTCCTGCAGATTGCTTTTTTGGAAGACCAGCTAAAAGATGAGAAATCAAAAGCCGTCCAAGACAAAGAGTTTTTAGTAAGTATCTGCTGGTTGGAACACTACCAAGCTTTTATCCCCAAATAGAATAATGGCTCATTTAAGCCTTTAGATGTAGAAATAATCCCCAGTCTAAGAACAGGGAGCAACAAGCGTTTTTACATGACCATCAATTCCAGCTCCAGGAAGTTTTAGTGGACAGTGCCAGTCATAATATATCATTTATCATAACCTATTAATTACATAGCCTGTGGAGGGGCTGCCCTGTGCCCACAGAAAAACAAAGACTGTGAGAAAATGTGTTGCTCCCAACAAATATTTTTCATTTCTAAATATAAATTCTTACTCGGTCATTTGTAGTAGAAAAAACATTGCAAGCATAAAACTTTATAACTGAGTCCCAACATTTGCAGTCATGTAATCCCCATTCTATGGCATCATGGAGCTTGTAATTAAAATGTGCACTGGAATGCCTCAGCCAGTTCAGATGTATGCCAAGCTAGTCATCCCTCATATGTCTTATGGTTTGTTGGAAGCAAATTACAAATGTCAATTTCAACATTATTATTATGTTGATGAAAGCTTTTTTTATAAGCCCAATCCCAGAATGTGAATACATTGCAAGGATTTTTTTTTCACATAATTTCAAGTACTGTAGTAGCTAACCACTTACACCAGCAACGGCCTCTCTGAAAAGTTTTAATTTAGAGTTAGAAATGCACTACTTTGGTCAACAGCTGTTTTCCATTTAACATATTTTACTTCATGCGTGTAAAAACGGGTCCCAATAAGTGTTAGCCAAAAAAAATCTTGGTCTGGAAGAACTTAAAACATGCTCCTTTTTAGACAATTATGGTAATGTCACATTTGCCTGTGCAGCATCGTTCTGGGAAACACATTGTTGTGGTGGAGTTAGATGTGCTTTCAGTGTCAAACAACTGGGACTCTGGAATATGATAAAACACTTCAGGCTGAAAATGGACTTAGCTAATGGAAACTTTCTAAATCAGTCACAGTGAGTTAAAATTTGGCCATTTGTTTTCTTTATTATCACTGAGCTCAGGAGAAAAGGCCAGCTACCAAAGTTTGTTTCATCAATGCAGGTTTTAGCTTTGTGCTTCTGCAACTTGATAACAAGAATAAACAAACAAACAAAAAAAAACTGTTCAAGTGAAAGTTCTTTGCTTTTCATTCATCATTTGTAACCAGTTTATCCATGTCAGGGTCATTGTGGATTTGGAGTCTATCCCAGGAACAGTGGGTGTGAGGTGGGAATACACCCTGAATGGGATGCCACTCCATCAGTCACACATTCACATGCTCATTCACACATACTGTAAGGGCAATTAATATACTGTAGCCAATTAACGTATTGGCATGTTTTTGGGATGTAGGGGAAAACCAGGGAAAAAACTAAGGAAACCCACAAAGACACAGGGTGAACACTGACAGAAACAATAACCCAATCTCAGGATTGAACCAGATATCCTGGAGTTGTACCAGCATTTTTTGATAACCTAACCTCCTATTTAAATGAATAGTCTAAATCTTTAAAATTCTGTGATTCTAATGAATGTTTTCAACATAAAGATGCTTCAGTATATGGACAGTCTGTCACACCTTTCCTATTCATGCATGGAGCAAATAATATTAATAATGCTGGCATACTGTTAGGGGAAATAGGGTATTACTAAAAAGTTATTTGCCATATAGTACAGGTTCCAAGAAATTAGGCTGTTTTAATCCAGGCATTCTCTAGTCAAATCATAGACCACACTTGCTCTGGACTATTGTGTGCATTTTTGAGTCTACCAGTCATAAAAACTAGCTTATACGCTGCGTATCAAGACTGAGAAAATTGTACGAACAAGTTTCAAGAACAAAAATGCATCTGTATTATGAAACCAAAATACTAAAAATAAATAAATAAATAAATAAATACGTAAGGAATCCCTCTGATTGAATTGGACCTTAGATAGCAAATAAATTATCATTATCCATGAATTTTGTGCTTTAATGTGTGCAATGGTGTGTACTATTTTTGGCATTGTCCATGTTTTTTTGTGATCAGTAGAAGGTAACACTGTTGCTTCATTCCACCTGTCCATTTTAGTTTTCCCACACTGTCATTGTCCCTGCAGTAAGTTATAAGTGCTTAACTATACATGTCTGGCGGGGTTATTGTTGAGCAATGCTGAAATCGAAGTCGTTTCTTTAACCAGCGTGCGGTCAATCCAAGACAAAAGGCAAAAGGTCAGACTGCTGATTTGAAACCATTGACTCTGCCCGGAAGCAGTGGTTCCTAAATAGCTCCAGTTGCTGCCTTTTTGCCAGTGGGCAGGTTAGAATGTTGTTCTCTGGTTTACATGGGATGGCCATAGGCCATCCAAACATTCTAATTCTTACTGCAGTGGGTGTAGGCCCTCCCAGAGTGATACTGTTCATACAAGTGTTTCTCAGAAAACTGCCTTTTTTTAAGACAAGAAGGCCATTCCTGTTATCATGATCACTGGGTTGTTAACCACTTGGTCATTTTGATTGGCTGTTGCAGGTTGCAGAGTATACAGCAAAGATTAATGAGCTGGAAGAGAGGTTTAAGAAGAGATCCAGGGATTTTTCCATGATTCAAGGGGAACTCAAGACCATCAAGGAGTTCCACAAAAAGAAAGCCCATATGGAACAAGAGTTAATCACTGTACTTTTACACAATATATAGGAACTACATACTGTATATACATTTCTGTCCGAGTATAGTATTAAACTAGAGGTTAACCAAATACATGGATACACAATATGCAGAATATCTCTAGAGAATGAAGAATGTCAACAAAAGGCAATAAAGGAAACATTCACACTGAACTTCTAAAATAGGTTTAACACATTGAAAAAGAGTTTGTAATGTACTCAGAGATCCTGGTGCTATTTTGTAGATTGATGCGGTTTATTCACTTTTTGTTCGAGAAATCTGATTGATTGGCTTCTAAAAACAAAAGCACTGCTTTTTCTCACTCAATATTTGTCAGCATCATTCAATGTCATATTAAAAATATCCAGAGTAGAAATAGTGGAGATAAAAATAATTTAAAAAAACAATCAGCCTACACAACCCTGAGCTACAGTATGGCAGAAACTTTATTTGTCAAGTCTCGACAAAAGAATAAGTGTGATGACATTGCCAGTGTTATTAGTGTGAAAGTTTAAGCAGAGCTTACAGATGTAAAGGAGGTGCGGGCCACTGGCCAGACTAAAGAAAAAAAATCACTGCTTCATTATGCAAAGATAAAACAGTAATTCAATTTCATTGATGGCCTTTTAATGGGTAGTCAGTTGGCATTGTGGGTACTGCAGGAAAATATTAACCCAAGAGAAAATCAACCAACATGTACATGAAAGAAGTTTACACCATGAAAAGTCAACCAAGAATTGAATTAGAAAAGAAATCTTGGATGTTACTGAATATCACACGTTAAATATAAACATTAATATTGGTTCAGGGTGGATTTTTCCTTTAAGTGGTTTTGTCAAAAATAAAAGCATGCTCATGTCTGTTTTCTTGCTTTAGACAGACTCAATTTTGAAATCTTTCTAGCTTCTGGTTTTGAAAACATTAGCATTGAAAGGAGTTAATGGCAATATTTTAAAGACTCATTTAATAGCTTAATACATAACTAATATTTTCCAGATGAAAGAAAGCATGTACACTGCTGACCGTGAACACAAGGAGAGTCTTGCAAGAATGGAGCATAAATTTTTCATTGAAAAGGTACGCATCTAAGAACTTTTGAAAAAGTCATTGTCTACTTGGGAAAATTCAACAAGGTAGACTCGGAGAGGAAGAACTAAGCATTTAAAGACAGAACAAAGAATTAGAACAATCACTTCTTTATTTTTCTTCCATTTAGGTCTGTTTAGAAAAGGAAGCGGAGAAGAGAATTTCCCAGCTTGCAGAGAAAGCCCACAATGAGGCAATTGTGTGAGTGTTTTCTCTCTTCATCTTCCCCTCGTCCAATTACTGGAAAGTTTACTCTTCAAACAGCAGCATAATACAGCGAGAGAAAATAAATAGCTTTTGTAGAAAAACAAGGTTATTATCATGACCACACCAAACCTCTTCTTCTAGAGATAGTATATATCACCTAAGCCAGTGATTATATCCTCTGTTCTGCAAACAGCATGAATGAATGTGTTCATGTCAGAACATGTGTGTATATGTACAAGTGCAATTCTTTTGGCCGCAGCAAAAGCCATGTGTTAGTTTTGTTTGATTAGTTTACTAAAGTCATGGCTGCAAACCTTCTAATATCTTCTAGATGTGGCATTGTGGCCATGAGTCTCCCTGCCAAGGAGCTTCCTTTTAGACCAATTTCAGACCAAAGCTCAATCCTGCACCTGCTTCCCTCCACCAGGCATTTGAGGTCAACCAACCTAAATTAGAAGAGTCATGGCTAAGTTAAAAGAGAACAAGCACAATTTCTTAGCGGTTTAGCCATACTATACGTCATCTGGTCTCTCCTTTGACACCTTTTTGGATCAGCATACACTGCCTGCCTAAAAAATAAAATAGCACACTTTTAGCTTTGATAACATCACAATGTGGAAAATGTGGAAAGGGGGCAGAAAGATATGGTCAAAGATGTGTGTACACCTGACCATCACATATATGGGGGCCTACCCCAAACTGTTGCTACGATGTTGAAAGCACATAATTGTATGGGATGGCATACAAAGTGTGTAGTATACAACGTTCCTTCATTGTAACTACGGGCCCCAAATGTCTTCCAGCATGACAAAGCCTTTATGGACAAAATGAGGTTCATAAAAGCATGGTTTGCCAAGGTTTCTATGGAAGAAAGACAGATTTTTTTCACCTGATATCAGTGCCTGACCTTAGTAATCTTCTTCAGGCTGAATGGGCATATACACAACGCATAATGTATATGGGTGTGAAGGTCAGGTGTCTACAAACTTTTTTCCATATACTGTACTGTGAAGAATTTCACAGATAATTTTATAATAGATTTATCTTCACTGTGCAAGCTGATAAAGCATTTTTGTTTTCTGTATACTGTCACGGAGGTAAACCTCAGGTCTGCTCTTTTCTTTCCTGATTAATTCCAACAGACAACTGGACAATGTGTCCCGCTCAGTGTTTAAGGAGAATGTACGTTTAAATGAGGCACTAGGATATCACTTGAAAGAGGTGGAAGAGTTGAAAAGAAGCAATAAGGCCTTGACAGAGGAGAATGCTTCTCTCATCTTGGATAAGGTAAAGAAATCACAGAGGTCTGCCTCTGGCACTACACCATTGTACAAACCAGCACGGTTTTCTTCTGTCTTACTAAAGCATGCGATATTAAACTCTAATATTTAGCCCCTCAACCCATGTTTCCAGTGAATAATAAATCTAGAAAAAGCACACATTGCGCAGAAAGACATGCATTTTCCTATGTGGGGAATCCCATGTACAACCACTCAATGACAGCTCTGTGTACAAGTTTTAACGCCAGACCACCATCTTCTTATTTTAGATAATGGTGTTATTTGACAGCTTGTGAGGACTGGGGCCTCTCCAGTGTCATCAGAGACATTTATGACTCTGTCTGTAAAAAGCCAGCTAGTAATTTTTTTGTGAATTTCCTTTTTCTACATTAAATGATTCTATGCTTTTATGTACTGTAGAAAACAAAGGGGAAAAAAAATCCTAGCTGAGTTTTGCCCCAAAAAAAAGAAAATTGCTGCCTTTGTTTGCACAGACAGGGTCACGTTTATGATATTCAAAAAGTAATTAAGGTATTAACTATATAGAAATACTGTAGCAAGTCACAAGACATTTATTTAGTAGGACTTGTTTACTGTAAAAAAGACACCAAGGAAGTATTTTCTAAGCCAAAAATGACATTCATCAGCGCAGAGCTACTTCCAGAAATAATGAGTGGCTAAATTGAACTTTTATTCACATTTTTATTGTGGTAGTTCCTGATCTTTGGTGGCTATGTCTGCACATAGTATTTCTCCCCACCGTTTATTTGCACTGGACTGTATATTTGACTTTGCTTGTGGTAGCTCTTTCTCCTCACCTCCACTCGAGGAGCCAGTCTCCTGTCTCGCTGTGGCCTGGCACTCTGTACACTTTCCATGACCCCAGTCCAATTGTGCAGGCAGGCACACACACACACACACACACACACACACACACACACACACACACACACACACACACACACACACACACACAGTACACACACATACACACACATACACACACACACAGGGCAATCTCGCGGCGCTCTCTCTTGCTTGCCTTTATCATACACACATACTTGACTTGCACACATATACACCAACTGGATATATTACAGTTATGTGTAAAAGTTAGTGCTCCCTCTTTTAATTCTATGTTTCTGTGCAAAAAAAATAATAAAAAGCATCTGAGTGTAGTGGGTCTTAGTATTGGGCAAATACAACCTCAGACAAACAACGCTATATAACCCATTGTTTAAAAAAAAAAAAAAAAAACCATCTGGCCATTATTAGGTACCGCCTTACTGCTTCCACATGATTTTAAAAAGGTAAGTTGCAGTCAGGTGCTGCTAATCATCAGCCATTGATTAATAGATCCTTAGGAGGTGTGCCGACCTCTATAAAAGCAGAAGTTTGGGCAGGTTGCTGGTCTGGAGCATCCAGGTGTGTGTTAGCACAATGCCATAAGGGAAAGACATAAGCAGTGGTCTTAGAGAAAAAATTGTTGCTGCAATCAATCTGGAAAGGGTTATAATTCTATTTCCAAACAATTTGGAGTTCATTGTTCTACAGTGAGAAAAAGTACTCACAAGTAGAAAGCATTCAAGATACAGTAGTTGCCACTCTTCCGAGGAATGGACAGTGACATTTTACACAAAAAAACACTAAGGTCACTAGCAACTTACACATGACTGTATATATAAATATAGTGGATATCAAAATTAGAGAACAACCTACAGTTTCCTAAATTTCAAGGTCACGCTTATTTGAAATTGTCTAAACAGGAGTAAAAGAGTTTTTTAAAGCATATTTCATGAGTTACATATATTTTGAAGCACAGAATAAAAAAAATTGAATGAGATTGAACAAAATTAGACAACACTTTCAGATACCTCCCAGTTTATCTGGTACTTCGTGTTAATTTCTGACAAAACCCTATTTAACTGGCAGCCTAACATCCCAGTTTTTACTGGCTTTGCAAGATGGTGAGCTGTTCTAAAGTGACTAAAACTCTCCGGCAGTTAGTTGTTCTGATGACGGTCAAAGGGAAGGCCCTTTCAGCCATAGCACGAAAAGTTGGTCATTCCAGATCTGTGAATTCCAGATCATTGCATCTTTACAAAGTCACAAACTCGTTCAAGTCCTCCAAGAAAGCTGGTCGTCATGAAAGATAAATGCAAGCGAGTACAGGATAATGCAAAGAATCTCAATGGACAATCGGTTTAACACTGAAGCTGGGATTGTCAAGCGTTGAACAGAGTCTGTCTCGTCATACATTGACATTTAAGAGAATTTGGACTGAAAGCCCAGTTCACAGTTACCAAACCTCTCAAAATCAAAAGGCTTGTTGTGTGTACAGAGAAGAACAAGTTCACTTTAGTGATGAAAGCAAGTTTAATTAATTTGGGTCTGATGGGAAACATGTGTTCATTGTTCGTGACATGGTTTGGGGGGGATGTTTTCTGCAGCAAGAGTTAGGCCCCTTATACAGCTACATGACAGAGTGAATGCAAATGTCTGTCAGACCCTTCTTCAACAACATGTCCTTCCCTGCGTTCATCACCCATTCAGCCAGCAATTTAAATGCATGGCAATGCCCCCTGTCACACAGCAAAACGGGTAAAGTCGTTCCTTGATGCTGAAAACATTGAAATAATGAAATCACCGGCCCAGAGTCCTGATCTGAACCAAATAAAAAACTTCTGGAAAATCCTTGGCAACAAAGTTAGGACAAAAAGCCACTACAGTCACCGTAGTGACTGTGAAAGAGACTGGAAGAAGAGTGAACCAAAATCACCTCAGAGCAGTGTGGGAGACTAGTGAAGTCGTGTGGTCGTAGATGTGTTGAAGTCATTCAGAGCAAGAGTTTGTACACTTTCTATTAATTGTTGACTGTTGTAACCTTTCAGATCTTTCACCTTGCTGTGGTCATTGCTGTTCTCTAATGAGCAATGATGATTAAATGTTCATACATTGTTCTCCAATATTGATCATATAAACACTCATGGAGTGATAATAAAGTGCTTAGTAGGAACATTACTAAGCACTTTATTATATACTCATTCATCTACTGTAATAAAAGCTCTAACTAAAATCATGCATACAGTATATAGGCCAGCAGCTTTGGGGAATGCTCATATCCACCATCGGAATGGGGTAAATGTAATCTCTATGATTTTGACCATCATATGAGGACGAGGCTAATTTGAGTATTTCTATAATTGTTGAATTTTCGTACGAACACAACAGACGTTATAGTTTACCCAGAATGGTGCAATAAAGCAAAAACATCCAGTGAGTGACAGCTATGGAGACAGAAACACCTTGTGATAGTTCAAAAGTGTATGGCCAAATTGGTTCAAGCTGAAAAGTACAATTGTGTTGCGCAAAGCATCTCATAATACACAACATGTGGAAGATGGAAGGGTTACAACAGCAGAGTAGACTTTCACTTCTGTCAGCCAAGAGCACAGAGCCGAGGGTACAGTGGGCACAGGCTCACCAAAATGACAGGTGAAGACTGGAAACATGTAGCCTGACCTGATGAATCTCAATTTCTGCTGGTATGAAAGAATCCATGGATCCAAGCTGCCTTGTGTCAACAGTCGAGGCTGCTGGAGGTGGTTTGTTAGTGTGGGAAACATTTTGTTGGCAAACATTGATCCCTTTAATTAAAATCGCTTAAATCCCACAGCCTATTTGAGTGTTGTTCCCCACCATGTGCATGCCTTCATGGCCACAATTTACCATCTTCCAACAGCTATTTGAATAGGATTTTAAATTCTCTAGTCAAATAGATATTCCAACTGGGCTTATGTTTCTTGAAAATTGGAACCAGTTTTTGAGTCCCTACTGATGAAAATCATTCCCACAACAACATGATTCCACTATTGTGTTCAGATTAATGAGGAATGTAGGGTTTCCACCAAACACAGCACTCTTTGCCATTGCCAAAATGATTAGTTTTGTTATTATCAAATCAAAGAACATTTTCCATAAGTTTGATCTGTCCATACCTTTTTTAAAAACTCAAGATGTGATTTAAACCTGTTGTTCCCACAGGAAACCAGCAACTTGATGATGAATGGCAATGTAGCTCAGCTTGCAGCCCAGCGAAGTGAGATCTCTGAGCTAAAGGTCAAAGTAGCCACTCTGGAGCAGGAGCTGTCCCTTATGGCAACCGAATGTAAGCAGGACAAGGTTGCCATGAAGGGGAGAGCTGTAGTTAATGCTCAGGCTGGCAAGGTAGAGCTGGAGAAGCTGCAAAAACTGCTCACCATGCGTGAACGCGAGATGAGCCGAGTGAAGCAACTTGCACGTAGCATTGTGGAACAGCGCACCCAGCTTGAGCTCTTCTTCCATGAGGCTCTGGCTCAAGTTAAGCAGGAGATCATAACCAGCCAGATCCAATACAGGTACATGATAAAACATGCAGATGCCTTAAATTAATTACATCCATGCAATTAAATACATGCTTATTCCAAAGACATCATGATGAATCATGAATTTATTAAGACTTGATTGGAAAGATAACAGTAAGGGTGCAAAAAGGTGAAAATAGCACTTGAGTTAATTGCACTGTAAAAGGGCCATAATTTCCCATTGAAATTATGACGAATCATAAACATTGATCAGATGATCATTGATTAATCAGAAAGTAATCATACTGCTACAAAAACTAATTACAAATCAAATCTAGATTATAGATTAATGCTTACACCTAGATGATATTATTAGATACAAAAGTGTTCAAGACATTTAACTCAATTAGCTTATGTACTGTATAAAGACAGGAAGCAATGGAGGCTTATCGGAAACGGATGAGTGAAGTACGGTCAGGGAGGAAGGAGTATCCCCTCATACGCACCTTTAATAAAGCTCCACACAGCACCAACAATGTTTACACTGATCTGGAAGAGGCTGAAAGGTGGTGAGTTAGAACAGGCACTGCATAATAATGGCTTTGATTCATTTTATCGCTCAGTAGGAATTTTTTTTTTTTTGGTCTCATCCAAGTATTTTCCCAGAGTATTAAACCATTCTGGGTGCTGTGATAGATAGCAGTGCAAACATTCTAACTTTAAAATGTTAAACCTAATTGGGCTGCATCAGGACATTGTATTGTACCAACCAAACAGTGTATCAGGTTGTCAACGTAATGGTAGTGCATAGTAATCTTCTTTGGATGCTATTTGGATGGTTGTAGCCCGTATGTCCTAATCTAGATTCTGTTGTGGTCCACAAGATCAGCAATACCTGGTTGTTCTGTTGTTTACACAATTCCCAGTAAACCTCTGAAATCGTTGCGTGTGAAAAGCCCAAAATGTGAGCTGTTTAAGAAACACTAAATTGCCACATCTAGAATGAGCAATTAAGCCATGTGACGTCTTTAAGATCACTTTAAGAACCCTCAGCTAAATACTACAAGTAACAGCTGTTACAAAAGATGATCTGCCACATCATACTGTATTATATACGCTTTTGACCAAAAGTTTGCAGACACCTGATCACTGCATCCATATGTGCTTTTTGAACATTCTGTTCCAGATTCGGCCCCCACTAGTCAGGCACTAGTAAAGTCAGGCACTGATGTTGGGCAGGAAGGTCTGGGAGGCAGGTGGCATTCCTGTTCTCCACAAAGGTCTTTACTGGGTTTGAGGTCAAAACTCTGTTCAGGCAAATCAAAATGATCTAAAACAACCTTGGCATGCACAGGGCCATTTTTATGCTAGAACATGGTTGAACTTCTTATTTCCAATGAAGGGAATTTGTAAGTCTATAGCATACGAATACATTCTAGACAATGATGTGCTTCCAATTTAGCGGCATCAGTCTGGTAGACCCACAACAGTTTGCCATGTTATATATACATATTTGGAAGGGAACATATATATTTGGAAGGAAAAAAAACACCAATATTAACAAGTGTTTTTTTTTAAGGAACAACCTTCAGAGGGCAAAGGTGGATATTTCTGATCTGACTTGGGAGCAGAAGGAGCGAGTGCTGCGTCTGCTCTTCGCTAAAATGAATGGTCTAAAAACAAGGTATAGATTTAAAAATATATCTATTTTACATATTTCAAATTATTTAAATCCAAGCACATTCAAGTCAGAGACGTGTAAATGTGTGTCTATAATATTTTATTTTGAAGTAGCAAATGGCTATGAAAACAAACCTTTATTTTTTTTATAGGACCATCTTCCCAAAGTAATACAGCTCAACTGCTAAAAGCACGAACACTATATAGCATTCCATGTATTTTGTGTGTTAGCAGAGCAATTAAACCAGCAGTAATTAACCACAAGCCATCTTGTCATAATAGTACTACTCAACTGTCTGCACTACAGCAGAAAAACCCCAAGGCACGCTTAAGTTTCCATTCACAATCACTGCAAAACGAATGCCTTATAAATGTAGCCATGTGTGTCCAATTTCCTAATTTACACTTTTCCCACTTCAATTTATGACCCATAACCACTGATCTGGAATTACTGTTAAAATGCCCCCAAAATGAAAACAGTGTCATCTAGCCTGTTATTTCAGTTTCACATTAAATACTGAACAGTATAGAGCTTACTTGTTGAGCAGAGAGATGATGAGTAAAGTCTGTTGAGTAAAAATAAGGATGTAGTGGCCACAGAAGCATGTCTCTGGTATAAGGCATCTGGATCCAGAGCTCTTAATGCTTGTTTAGCAAATTTGAAGTACTTGTGGTTCTCTGGAGACAGCTGAAAACAGCTTTTTAAAGAGAAGATGCATAATATGGGGTGACAAATATGGTCTAGTTACTGGATGATTTGATGGCTAATTGAATGGATGGGTGGATGGATGGAATTAGGACTGGCATGTTTTCTCATTTGTGTACTCTGTGAAAGGAATGTGTGTTTTGTTGTGCGCTCTTCATGTATCCATATTAGCCCAGGGGTTTGACTTGTGTAAAGTAACCCTTGGTGTAATGTTACATGACTCAAGTGCAACAGCTGACTTGTTGCAACAATGCTTTTCGTTTCCTCTCATTTAATTAAAAATCTTTGCTCCTGTAGGAGAGCAGTGCAGCTTCCAGCTCTGTCGCCGCCCTCTGAGACAGACCAGAATAACAGCAAACCTGAGTAATTTAATCAAAGTATTTTTTTAACCTTGTTTTGGGAGAAATGTGAAGCCTTTAAGCTTCTTAAAATTTAGTTTTTTAAGGACTACATGCTTATCAGAGAAATTATGCTTTTGTTTCTTGAAATTAAAGTGATATTTCCTGCAGTAATTAAGAGCCCTTAAGAAGAACATATGAAAGAAAGACATCATATAATATAAAACTAAAATGTAAAGTAAAAATTGAACTAAAATGGAAGCAATTAATGGGGCTGAAAACAAAACTCAGATCTTACCCCAGACCCTAGTCCTCCTGTATATGATCTGGCCAAGTGAATAAAATAATTTACAGTTCTAATTATCTTAATTATTCTTTAAAGAAATATATCATACAACAACTTGTCCTTTCTCTTGGTCTTTCACACAGAGCTGAAGAAGAATCTCCCATGACCTTCTTAACCCAGGGATCCATGTCCAACAGGACATCTAACCCCAGTGGCCTGTCCTAACTACCAAGCACCAGAACCTGGTTTACTTGATCAGATGATACCACATACTGTAACCATGTGACCAAATCAATCTTCATGTACACACATTAGCTTGCCTGTTTACTGAGAAATATGTTTGCTGTGGAAAGAATCAGTATTTCTAAATTCCATGTACAAAATGTAATCGGTATGGTCATTTATTTTCATTTTCCTTATACCAATTAAAAGTAGTCCAAAATCTGGTATAGGATCTTGTAAAGCTGTGAAACAAACATCTTAACAAAAGTTAAGGAGAGGAGAACACAATCATTGAGCCTTTATTGTACGTAACAGAACATCTGTGCTACATTATGAGGTAATGTGGGAGAATAGATATGATAAAATTGAAAAGAATTAATGCTTTAAGGGTTTTTTGTAATGTCTGTAGTCTTAAGTGTAAAATCAGTTGTAGATGAAATTACAGTGGATAAATATTATTAATAGCTGTTGCCAAAACATGGGGAAAAGCAAACAGGGCCATGGAAAGAAATGCTGCAGTTTTGGACATACTGTAGTATAGTCAATTATATTTAAGTGGAACATCGTCAATGGTTACCATTTTATATTTCTATATATCAGCAAATAATTTTATATCCATCGGTTTTATACTTCAGCGACTTCAACATCTAGGTGGATTATTGCAATTTAGCGTCCCATGGTTGGCATGGTAACTGCTGGAGATTTAACTGTAGCATCCTCTGCCTTCCACTGTGAAGTAACGGTTTTGATCTGTGTGTAGAACTGGACGCCCTGCAATGGCAAGACAAAATGCTCAGACATACAGTTAAAAAGAAAAAAAAAATAGTTTTAAAAAGAATCACCCGATCTAAATCCAATTGAGGTGGTTTGGGATGAGTTGGACTGGAGAGTAAAGAAAAAGCAGCCAATAAATACTCAAAACCTCTGGGAACTCCATTCCAGGTGACTAACTCATAAGAGTGACTGGGAGAATTTCAAGAGTGTACAAAGCCGTCATCAAAGTAAAAGGTGTGAGAATGAAAAATATTTACCACATTTTTGACTACATTATTCTATATTTGTTCTGTAGGAATTTTTACAATATTAACATACAAATGCTGAAAACAATACAAAAAGAAAAAACGTTCACCAAAAATGTGTTAATGTGTGACTTTTGAATGGTACTGTATACTGTGGTCCCCCCCGCCCGGCCACCCACACACTTTGGGAACTTTAATGTTTTATATTGTTACTACAGTTAGTTGAAGTATTATCTGGGATTAGCTCTTGAGATGGACTTACTTGTTTGCCATAGAAGTTGGTATCACCCCTGAAAGAGGCCCTAGAGCCAGTGAAGGAGAACATGGGTAGTGGAACAGGAATTGGTACATTGACTCCAATCTGAAATAGGAAAACGCATATGCAAAACAGCAGTGAGAATCAGAAATCATATTATCCCTGCGCCCAGATGCTCCTGCTCCCTTGCCGTCTCGCTTGGCCGAGACACTCACACACCAATGGCAGTTAAGAGAAAAAGGCAAATGAAAACATGACTCCCTCCATCTTCCACAGCTGGATGTTGCACAGAATTGTGCCAGTCCCCAAGTGAGGAAAAAAAAAAAAGAATGGCGGCTAAAACCAAAGATTGCGCAGCTGTTCAGGTGCTAATCAGCATGTTCGCACCACCAACCTACCTTAGATCAGAGCATCTGTCAAAATCAATAAAATAGCAACAGCAACCAGATGTATGGCAACTTTTTCGGTTATTTTTCCTTTTACCACTTGTTTGTTTGAAAACTGGTGTAGTCAGTACTTAGAGTTAAACCTCAATTTACTTAAAGTGGAAACTGTTTTACCGTTCAGGACATAAAACTATATATTGCTGCTGAGCCTTGACTGCTGTGTATGGAAAGTGCTGAACAACCAGCTCATTCAGCGACACGACAACACAAAGCCGAAAGCCACAATCATTTTTTTTTGTGTACCCGCTGAGAGAAAAGCAACGTATGTAGAGGGTAACTAAACAAAACATTTTGTTGGGGCGGGTGAATACTGGAAATTGGCACGGCTTCTTGAAATGTCAAAAAAAGGCAGTGGGGGCTGTCAAGGTTGGGGAGTGACGAAGACAGAGTGAGAAATGGAGACTACAGTACAGATGTCTTATGTATTGAGGTTTTGGAGGCCAGCTCATCACATTGCCTTGTTCACCATGTGAATCCCAAACACACGACACACCCGTGAGCCACAAACAAACAGGGAGAAGGTGTGCCATTTTTTACGTAGCCACCATATCAACAGTTTGCATGGAATCCCTTCTGGATGCCGTTTCAGAATCTCCACCTGCATAATATTTCCGAGTAGCACTTTGTTTTGATTAAACAGCACTTATTTGCTGTGAGCTATTTGAAATGTTATGAGGTGGCAGCGAGGGTTTTTCCTCTTTGGGTTGTTAGTCAAGGCAAACAAGGTAATTCCTGCTTTGGAGAACTTTGTATTTTTTAAGAACGTTTGTGTGGCAGATATGGCAGCTGAGGACAGAACGTGGACAGCCTGACACTGGCTGCCTTTCTGTGGGTTAGAGGAGAGGCGCCAAAGGGCTTTTACACATTACATTTACATCATGTTCTAATATTGACTCTTGGACAGTGCCTGAAGCTCTGCACCCGAAATGGCTTTCCCAGGAAGTGGGATCACTCCAACACGACATTTCAATGAATTTTTATATTACAGTTATTTTTGGTATTGGTAAAACCACATGTAATTAATCCAAACATCTATGTTTTGACATTTATACAGTACACACATACACCATTTGTGACTGAACATGAATCCAAGTTAATATATATAAACAAACGGTATCCCTTAGTAGTTCATTATCAGCTGCAAGACTAACAGTCATCCAGTACTTGAGTAATATTTTTGACAAGTTTGAGTTATATAAATGTGATTATATAATTATACATGCTTTTATTAATAAAAAAAAAAAAAAGATGAAACCTAGAAACAGGTGGCAGCTGGTGACAGCCTATGGCCTTATTTAGATCAAATGTCAAATTTAGATCACCTTATTCAAAAAAGAATCTCAAAAGATTTGGAAATTCTCTTTGGCATGCTTAATCTTATCCTCTTCCTAATTTTACTGGAAGAATATTTTACCTAGGTTATCACAGTTTTCTCTTTTCTGTGCACTTCTTCCACTACTGTATTCCTCACCTGGCCAACATCCACCTCATGGGTGTACTTGCGAGCTACAGCACCATTGGTGGTAAAAATGGCGGTTCCATTTCCGTATGGGTTCTTATTGATGATGCTGATGGCTTCATCCAAGGTGTCAACTTCTAAGACCACTAGGACAGGGCCAAAGATCTCTTCCTTGTAGCACTGCATATTCGGCTGGACATCGAAGAGAGGGAAACAGGAAAGTTGTTGAAAACCAGTCACATTTTAACTGTTAGTTCAGATTTTTATAACAAAATCAATGAGTGACTCACTGTGACATTACTGATGATGGTGGGCCCCACAAAGTTGCCATTCTCGAAGCCCTTAACTTTCACATTCCTGCCATCGAGAAGCAGTGAAGCACCCTCATCCACTCCACTTTGGATGAGTCTGTTCACACGGGCTTTGGCCTGAGGGGTGATCAGGGGTCCGATATCTGCACCTGGTTGGTCACCTAGCACCAAAAAAAACTGAATGAATGGAAGAATGAACAAATGAATGAATAGAGCATCGCAGTGTTCAAATACCCTCGAGAGATGGATAGGCCCTGAAATGTAAGCATTCCAAACTGGTTGCTTTCTTTGCAATGTTACAGTAAAGGATTAAGGCGTGTCTATAACTGTCCCCAACATATGATTTACTGCACCAAGGCGCTCACTCTAAAGGCTGTTTCTGGGGTTTAGCTGGGTTACCGCAGTGCAGTACAAGGTTTCTGGCTACAGTGAATTTAATTTTTTATATTTCATCTTTTAATTTGGCCTGCTCTTGTTGCTTTTATGTGCCCATACCACAAAAAAAAAGTGTTTCAAGTTTGCGGCATGAGCAAAAAACATGTGCTTCTCTGCTTTGGCTGTCGTGAACGTGCAGCTGGCAAAAGTGCGGTCATGAAGGCTTGGGTGGTCTACTGGAATGCAACGAGACGGATAAAACTCATGGCATGAAGAGATGATGACACAGAAAGCAGCGTAATGAAGGACTGAGAGCAGATAAACGAAATGCTAGTTACAGAGAAAAGCAGAAAACTGACGATCAGCGTCAATCATCCGTCCTTAAACCCCCATAGTGTCTTTCCTGTTTACTGCATCATTTATGAATGAATAAATTAAAGTCCTATAATTACACAGAAATAGACAAAGACCATAGCGGCACACAGAAAAGCAATACCAAATACCAAAAGTACACCTTCAAGTTGATTAAGATAGCAAACTAATCATTAGTTGGCAAACCAGCATGTCTATCTGTATAGTGCATTAAATAGCCATATTTATAACTGGATTTAAATTCAAAAAGTGGGTGTTTAGACCACATTATCTATTCATTCTGAAAAACTGATCAATGTTTAGTTAAGTCTCTGAGTACCATCACTTTCTATCTAAAGAGAACCAACATTTGCATACCAGCACTGACATGCAGGTTCTTGGCGCGCTCTACCAGTTCAGGCAGCCAGTTGCGAGCTTCTCCCACCAGGATGGCTGTGGAAAGGGCCATGCACCTCTGGCCAGCTGCTCCAAATGCAGCACCCACCAGTTGGTTCAGAGTGTTCTCTTTATTAGCATCGGGCATTATTACACCATGGTTCTTTGCTCCCTGGACATAAAGAATATCAGTTCTGCAATTACTCTTAGCACAGAATCTCAGGAATAAATGGCATACAATGACATGTAATATCCTCGTACATGTAACAGAAAGGTTCAGCTTAATTCATCTTTGTTCCATACATTTCTCTTGTGTGTACACACCTCTTATATTTTATTGTTTTTTTTCCCTAGTCTTTTTGTGGATAACAATTCGAATCCCCCCCCCCCACCCCCGTGATCTGTAACAGACATTTAGTGACTTCTGCGATTTTTATCATGAGAGTTTATTGCAGAGTATGTACGTACAGTCCACGTATTCACAAAAATCAGTTAACAATTAAAGTATGTATAGAATGCAGGCTTTGCAAACAAACAAACAAAAAAAATCACTTGTATGGTATTCAGACTCTTTATTTTACCAACTATGTAAAGGGCTGACTTAAATTATAAGTTAACAACTTAGAAAGTAAAATAAAACTAAACAATATTTTTAAAATTATTATTATGATTTACACAATGTTTGAGATTGTTGACATTTCACTAAGACTCTTAGTTTTCTCTTGCAGTATTAAAAAAACTTACATTAACCTTCACTCCATTCATTCCACTGGCTAAAGGTCCCAGGTTCAAAACACTGACTCAGGCTTGACTGAGGTATTTTAAGTTTGGGTGCAAACTTGAATCTTCATTTCATATCTAATTCTGCCACCTACTGGCTAGAAACTGTACATTTACTGTACATATCCATATGGCTTCTTTATATTAGAAAGCCTATATTATTGTATTTCTCATGCAGATGTGTTAGCCATGTGTTACAAATTGTGGTCCATTTCCAGCTCTCAATTCACCTGATTACAATTATTAGCTAACTCTCAAACCTGAGTAAGGTTGCACACAAAGGAGAAACACTGATTTATGCAGTGGGGGCATGTGTGTTTGTATTAATCATGAACTGCATGTCAAGTTGTTGGAGATGTGCCAGTGCTCCACAGGTACTGTATACACAAGTGGAAAAGACATTCTAGGAGGCAGGGGGAAAAAAGACCAACAAAAACAAACGTTTTGCCACAAAAAATGTGGTGCGACAGTTAATCACTAACAAACAGCTCCTCGAATTGTACTGGCTAAGTAATCTACAGTCAGACACTTTTTATTTTTTTGCTGTCTTAGAAGTGTGAGCTCAAAGTTCATAAAGTTCACACAGCACATGCCTCAACACTTTGGCGTTTCCGCTAGATGAATTTTATTCATATTTGGCCCGACCACTGCTTTAGCTGTAAAAGCATAAAAGCTTTATTTTTGCCTCCCATATCATTACATCAACCTACTGAAAGAAATGCTAAAAAAAGATAAAACTACAAATAGATCCAAGACAAACTGACTAAATTCAGGTAACTGGCTATAATCAGGGCAGATCAACCAAAGCTAGATAGGCAAATGTGTTTCTGCTTCATTTCAGGACTTTAATAATGTGACTTCCCCTGAAACAAAGGTTACGCAACACTTACCATGTTGGACTGCACTCTCTTGCCATTTTTAGAGCCTCTCTCATAGATGTACTCTCCTGCCTGGTTGGAGCCCACAAAACTGATAGCTTTTATAGCTGGATGATCACAGATGAAGTTCACAGCTGCTCAAAAAAAAAAAAAAAAAGAGAGACAAACAAACAAATAAGGTAAAACGATTTGTCACATGGAACACAATCTATCTGCTCACAAACCCTTCAATTAGTGCATGAGGATTCATTACTTTTTCATTACTACACAGATTTTCAGTAACTGGGTAATCAACATTTTAAAGGCTTATAAAGGCAAGTGGATAATATAATTTAATATTATAAAATTCATTCATTCATTATAAAATAAAAATATTAAATTATATAAACTAAACTATCCCATCACCAAGAAATTGACAGCCATGTTAACCAGTAGCATAGTATATTGTTTTCAAGTCAAAACCATTACAAAAGAAACAAGCGTATTGCCCCAATGCATTTGATACCATCATGCTGGCCGTGGATGACGTTCAGTGTTCCATCTGGAGCTCCAGCGTCCTGCAGCAGTTTGGCCAGCATCATTGCACACCCGGGCACACGTTCTGAGGGCTTCATCAGGTATGTGTTCCCGCACACCATGCCCATAGGGAACATCCAAAGTGGGATCATGGCAGGAAAGTTGAAGGGTGCGATGCCAGCACAGACGCCAAGGGGCAGGCGATATGTGTAGGTATCCATGTCTTTAGTGATGGAGGGCAGAGTCTCTCCCAACATAAGGGAAGTGATGCTACACGCGTGTTCTACCACCTCTGGAAAATGAAATATTGTGAAAAATGTTGATGCCTGAAAGGTCCACATTTTCTGTAAATAATAACATTTTCAAAAATATTCAAAAACCAATATTGAAACCGAGGTTCATCTTAATACACATGAAGGAAGAATTTCCTTCATGTGTATTAAAATTTGGAAAGATGATCCTCAATACTTACGTAATCCTCTAAACACATCTCCCTCAGCATCTGCCAGTGTTTTCCCCTGCTCCAGAGTAATTAGTTTAGCCAGCTCTTTCTGCAACATGACACAGTAGCACAAATGTGTAAAACACTACTATTTACGCTAGCATACAACTGTCCAAGATTAGAAACTCTCATGTAGTTCTGTAATAAGTACTAATCGGAAGTAGAGATGGAGGAAAAGAAATTGCGATGCTTTTGTGTGGCGATTCACGCATCACCACACAGACTGCAGAATTATTATTGTTTTTTTTAAACAATTTTATATTTATAATAGAGACAAACTGGTAGATCGGCTGGTTTTCAGGTTGATTAGCCATGATGGGTGATTGGATAATCAGCCTCAGATACAAACAATTCCATACCGAGCACAGAACCTTCCAAGAGGTGCAACAGAAAAGCAATTTTATTACATTGAACTATTTATACATTTTCATCCAGTGTGGCTGGAGTGAATTACTTGTTCAGAAATTAAGCTTGTTTAAAAATAATAATTATGGTGTTATTGTGTTATTATTGTGAATGACATAACAGAGATATGTGCCACTCTGCAAAAATGTAGCATTTTTGCTTAATTTCATTAAGTGACATGTTAAACTCTTGTATTGTAAGTTAGTTAGTGTTGTTTAAATGCTACCCCTGGTTTTTAAATGAGAAAACAAATGTTATGGTATGGAATGGGCTACATTTTATTATACATTAAAAAACTTAACAAAATTGGGGAAAATCGAATCGGATATTCATAAACTCGTCATACTTATAGAATCACAATTTTAATTGAATCAGCACCTAGCTATTGTGATAATATCGTATCAGGGGCTGAATGAGGATTCCCATACCTAATCAGAAGTACTGTTAAGGTCTGTAGCATTACACAAAGACAACTTACAATGTTGTCCTTAATAAGCTGCTGGTAGCGGAGGAAAACCTGCTGACGGGTTAAAATGGAAGTCTCAGACCAAGAGCGATAGGTCCGCGAGCATGAGTTCACAGCAGCCAACATCTCCTCCTGTGTGGCTTTAGGTACCCGGCCGATCACTTCATTGGTGGCCTAAGCAGAGGTAAGAGATAGAACATGTAAAGACATTCATTAAAATCTACTTTTGCATGGTCAATCCCGAAAGATGTAGCCAGCTCATTTTAATCTAGAACTTTCCACCCAATATCAATAAATTCTACATAGCATATACAGTAAATGCAAGCAACTGATGAACATCAATGTTACTTTATGCTCCAGAGAAAAATCTGTCTAGTATTACTGGATTTAAATATACAGACAGCCATAGATAGAAAATACCCAGCATTACAAAACCAGGTACAGTATATTATATCAGAACAAGCATTTCAATTCTCTCACAACTACACTACATGGAATAAAGTATGTATGCCCCTGGCCATCAGAACAAAAAATGCATTTTAAACATCCTGTTCCAGGTTTAGTTCCCCTTTTCTGTTATAATAACCTTCATTCTTCTGGGAAGGCTTTCCACTAGATTCAGGAATCAGCTGTGGGAATCTGCCCAGTCAACCACAAGAGAATTAGTGTGGTCTGGCACTGGTGTCAAGGGATAAGGCCTGGTGTCAAAAAACCATTGGACATTGAATGTCTTAAAGTTAGTTTTAACCTTAACTATAATTTATTTACCCAATTTGGATTGTGGATATGAATATACTGTATTACTACTATAAAAAGACACCGCCTGGCCAAAAAAAAAATAAATAATAATAAATTAATAATAATAATAAATAAATTAATAAATAATTTTTTGCATCCTCAAAGTCTTCAGATCTTTTTGGCCCGGTTTGGTGGCAATCGTATAGATTCCCTAGGAGGAGTATATCAAAATCCATCGAGTTTCGTGTGCCTACTTGAAAGTGTGTATGAGTTTTGCAGCAAAATCTTGTTCGGGGGCCGCTGAGGGCCCCGGGCCACAAGACTCTCAGGCATCCTAACTGCAGCAGATTCCAACCGGTCTGCCAAGTTTCATGATTTTAGGCTGCAAATGCTGGAGAAAAAGCATCACGCTATGATGATGTTACTAAATGTGATGTCACTGAATATAATGCCACACAGAAAGTTATTAATAATTTTTTGGTGTAAGTTTAAGACGTTATCATGGCTGACCCGTTTGCGATATCAAAAATCCCTCCTCAGTTTTGCTTCCTAAATGTCTTTAGATATCACTGGCCCGGTTTGCTGGTGATCGTATAAATTCCCTATGAGGAGTATATCAAAATCCATCGGGTGCATTGCTTCATGCACTTCTGCTTGCCTTGAAACATCCATCAATCTAGAATAGGCTCAATCTGAAATCATCAGATGACAAGACCATTTTCCATTGCTACAAATTTTATGCAGCCTAGCAAATTCAAGCTTTTTTTCTGATTTGCCTCACTAACAAATGTTTTTGACCACACAGCTGTTTAATACTCCTGAGCGTTCTCTTCACATTGTGTGCAAATGGACATGATCTTACTTTCACTGTTAAACATAGCAAAATTTGTTGAAGGGTTCTTAACCCAGTTCCAGTGATTTCAAATCCCCTTAGTGGTTTTCTTTGCTTGATTCAGCTTATTAGCCCTTCTAAAAAATTTTTTTTTGCCAGGCAGTGTATATGTACTTAAAATATGTGGGGACCTGAAAGTGTCCATGATCAAGTACTCAGGATAGTCAGAAACACTTTAGTAACACTAGACCAAACATTACATGTAAATGCCTGTTAAACAGTACATCAAATCTTATCGAGAAAGTGTAAAGTATGTGCACAGAGCAAAGACCTTGTTACTGGTTAACCAGGCAAAGAACACCTTGAGAATGAAATTTATATAGGATTTACATCAAACTCCACTTTTAAGTGTATTATGATTTTATTAGCTATACAGACAATTGGATTACAGGACATATACATATCACATATTGTTTATTATTGTGTTTCTTATATGCGACTGTGAATGCTGAACTGTAATTCTGATATGTTTCACTGTGTGTACTCACAGGATTGTGAATGTCTAGCCATTCTGAACTCTTGGATTCAACAAACTTTCCATCGATGAACAACTTTGTGGTAGGCTGTGTAAAAAAAGAAGAAAGCAGTGACACTTACTTTACAAGTCAAACTAGATTTCAACAAGGCAATCATGAATCCAAGACACAACTTGACCTTTGACACAAAAAAGCCTACAGGTGCCTTAGGTTAGATAAGTGATTGGATGGAATACTGAAATGACACACCAGCACATCAGCAAACATCAACAGCTATTGTGCACAAACTGAAGGTACAATTTCAGATAAAGTCAAGAAATATTATTGTGTTTAACCAAACAGTTATTAGTGAAAAACTGAATCAAGATTTACATGCTACATTACTTTAGGGAGGAGGAAAAAAAGACTGATTAGCAGTGTGTATCCACCTCACTCGATAAATTAGAGCAGCAATAATAATAATAATAATAATAATAATAATAATAATGTAAAAGGGGGATAAGTAGTTAAGAAGCATAGGAGAAAATGGAGGTGTAAGGCACAAGATATAATTCTGCAAGGAGCAATGGCAAACTCCATCTTAAAACATACACAATGAAAACGTGTTGTTAAAGTGATGGGGAATCAGGGTTAGCCATGATGTATATAGTACAGTATAGTAGGGAAGGAGATCAAGTGTTCAGGGGGAAAAAAAAATCATTAAAGAAGGGATGCATTCTGTGTATGGCAAAGTACATTTTATGTGCCTCACTGATTTACATTCTTAAATACATCTTAAATAATCTATGGTTATTGTTATGTTATTTTGTTAATTAGAATATAGTAAGTATAGTAAGATGTCTTGGAACAAACGTTACATAATAATAATAATTTAAAAAGCACAGTTAAGCTAAGAAAAAAAAACTATCACTGGTGAAACATTGCAAGTTTACTTTGTTCAGTCAAGAAGCTCAGTGAGCCACTGGGGAGCCAAGAGAGTCGATTTTGATTACTAAGCTGAATCAAATGATTTAATATCCACATAATTTTTTTCTTATAGTTATACAGACCTATGGGCGATAACTCACCACAGAAGAGGAGTAACACCTGGGTCCCAGCTGAAGAAGTACCTGTGTTAATGTAATAACAGGGAGTACAGAGTCAAATCAAACACAAGTGCATATTAAACTGAACATTTAAGCAAACAATTATATTTTTAAAATATTGCAGAAATCGGTTTTGGTCTAAAACGTCTTCCTTATTAGTCTTGTTTGGGGAAACTTTAGTTTGTATTTCTCGCTTCACTAGTTTAATAGTGAAAGGCACGGATAAAATAGGAAAGGGGAATTTAAATAGACCTGAATGTGACCTGGGGGGAACGGTGACGTAAAGGGTTAGCATTATGGCCTCGCACCAGCAGGGTTGAGGGTTCGAGTCCTATCTCAGGTCTGCTTGGTGGGTTTCTTCCCACAGTTCAAAGACATTCAGACTAGGCTAATTGGAGTTCCCAGGTTGCCTTTACCCTGCCTTGTCCCCTGGGATAAACTCCAAACCCCACGCGACCCTGTAACATGATAAGCGTTATAGAAGATGAAAGATGTGACAGGAATGCAGGGTTTTATCCTGAAACTATCTCAGACAGGAGTGTGTGTGTGTATGTCATTGGTCAGGTCATGGAACTATAAATCATCAGCAGGTGCCGCTCAGGTGTAGCAGGCGGAGCGGGTACACAGAAGCTGCAACGCCACAAACCAATAAAGTACTGAAACAGTAATCCACCACTATAAAGTGCGCTAGTCCGCGGTGTAGGAGGTCACTTTGCGTTGCAAACCCTTGCCCTTTGTCTCTATGTTTTACTCGGCTTGGTTTTCTTACCCTCTTCTTTAGGAAAGAACGCGCTGTAGTCGCTGCCATGACAGAATTCAGAGAATCGAGGCCGTAACACTGCCTGAAGCAATAATTTAGGACAAGGTGGTCAGCCTGAGTGTGCACCCTGTTAAACTTCTAACCAACAGCAGTGTCGGAACGAGGCGGGGTCACAAGAGGGGACGGCAAATGATTGGTCAAGACCCATATACACCCACAAAGTAAGAGAAATGATTGGCGAAGCGGCTGGAAAACCTGAACCAATAGCAACGCGAGTTGTTGCGAGAGTCTGGACAGAGTAAGAACACCCGCAATGATTGGTCTTAGTTAAAGCGGTCCTAGACCGCGAGTGAATAAAGGGGTGAGTAGGTTCATTTGAATACAGAAGGCGAAATGTTTGGAATCGACTGTATCTCGACTCCACGGACTAGGAACTGAAAGAGTCGATTCACTCAAAGGAGTCGGCACATGATTTCTAATGCAATGATCAAAAAATCGACTCTTTTCAGGAAGGAGTGAAAGCTTTACATCACGTGGAGCAAGCAGTGTACTGCACAATTTTAAAAATAAATAAATAAAAGAATAAACTGTATTTGTAAGTGTGAACTGTGTGTGCTTCTTGCACATGTGGTTTAAATGACAATTTGTGATCTAGTATTCGGATCAGCCACGGAGTACTGCGTGTGGGTTCATCAGTGAAGTTATTTTGAAGTGAAGCTTGAATCAGTCGCACCTCAGCACAGAAATGCGAACATCCTTTGCATGTTTGATGAAGGTAATTCCACAATGTACTGTGCAACAGTTGCTTGGCTTTGTACAGTTGCAAAAAATTCCACGAGCATCTGAAAAAAAAAAAAAATCCTAAACCTGCTTAGTCATGACGTTGCAGTGAGAGGAGGATGTTTTAGGAGTTCTCTCATTGGCTCTTTGGCGAGAGGAGTTTAACCCCTAAAACCTTTGATCACAACTTTACGTGTTTATATAATACCATGGCGACTCGAGGAAAGGTTGGACTGTTTTCCCAATGCATGCATTTCGATCTTTACATTTTATTTACTTAAATTAACGCGTTTTTCTATCTTTTTCCAGCCCGTGCTTCATGGCTATTTTAGAAGTTCTTGCTCATATAGAGTGCGGATTGGTAAGATGTCATAAATGTTCTGAATACTGAAATTCTCAATATGCGCATGCGCACACGAAACCTTGTCCTTTTTAACATCAATGTGTTACAATCTCACTAGCTTTTGCCCTGAAGGGAATTGAATATGATCAAGTACCAGTCAATCTTGTCAAGGATGGAGGCCAACAGGTAAACCCATAGGTTACGGTGTTTGTACTGTGCAGTTCTTTACAATTTTGTAAGATGAAATAGTTTGTAAGTGAAAAGTCTCTTGATGTGATTTATAGTTTGTATGTCTGTTTCAGGTGACAGATCAGTATAAAACACTCAACCCAATGCAGCAAGTCCCTGCAGTCACCATTGATGGTATCACTTTGTCTCAGTCAGTAAGTACTGTAATACTATTAATATTATTAATAATATTAGTTGTCATGGATAATAATTATAATAATAATAATATTATCATTATAATAATATAGTTGTAGTGTATAGTACAATTTTTCACTGAAATTCTGCAAGTTAATACATACAGTATGATGATACAAATAAGATATATTAAAGATATGTGAAATATGTAAATAAAAATAACCACAAATTTAATAATAAAACTAAAAGAAATAAATCAGGCATGATGAAATGGTGATCCGCATAAAAAATGTCATGTCAAAGCTTTGTAATACTTCCGAAGGCTTTATCTTGGCTGCTGATCTGACACAAACCACATTAACACAGTCAGTGGCGAGTGAGTGGTGGAGGATGAACCTGTCCATTTCACACACTCATTTGCAAACATCATAAATCGTCAAACAGCAGCCCAGCTTGATGAGGTGTAGAGCAAGGAAAAGCAGACAGATTTATGTTCATCTAAGTTCCAGTCAAACACACTGTCTTGCATCTGCCTCTAGCTTGCCATCATCCAGTACCTTGATGAAACTCGGCCCAAGCCACGTCTACTTCCTACTGACGTGAAGCAGCGAGCTCAAGTGCGCATGATCTCCGATGTCATCGCCTCTGGGATACAGCCTCTACAGGTGTGTGTATTTAAATATGTAAATAAAATACTCGCGGGTTTCAATGGAGCAACACAAAGTATTGCAGTATATTGCAGCTCAGACTAAAAGGGTAAAAAGTTTGATTCAGTCTATACAACACATAAAAAATGTTCACAATAAATAAGAAGAATATTCATAAAAATGACAAGTGATACTGTTATTGTCTTGGCCTTGCACATCTATGTATAAATATTTTTGTTTGTTTTTTTGTGCAGCCTGTACTTTTAGTATGCTAATTAGGCCCAACCTCCCTCCGTGGCACTGAGATCATGTGACCTGGTCTGTGTCAATCTTTGATCCGTTTTTTTTTTTTCATCATATCCACAGACTTGGTTATGGCATTTAGCACTGAGTAATATTAATGTGATACTAAATAATAATGTAATAATAAATAATATACAGATTGAGTAAAAAAATATCCACACCCCGGTTATATTAAAACTTCTGTTGGTCTCCCTGTCTAATCAGCGTTTTCCGTTCAAGGCTATTGTCTCTCCAGTCACTTCTGCGCAGACGTGAACATGTTACATCAGTTAATTTGTAACTGCGGTGTAAAAAAAAAAATGGATCCCTCACTGGTGATTTGCATGAAAGAAGAGCAGCATGCAGTGATTCGTTTTTTTGTGTTCTGAGAGTGTATCTGGTGCCGGAACAACTCACGGAAGAGCATAAACAGTAGCGTTTAAATATCTGCAAATAACATTTTGACAATCCTTTGAAGATACTTTAAGGAAACTCTTTCAAAAAGTTTCTTAAAGAGAATCCGTACTCATTACAGCAAGATGCCTATGGCAGAGCTGAAGCCTAATCCTTTGGATTAATTTTTTGCAAAGGACAGCTATCCAAGTGTGCTGTGATCTTACATGACAATGCACGTCCACACACTTCTGCCCACACTGTTGACACCCTGAAAAAACTTTATTTTGAGATGTTAAAACATCCTCCTTATAGTCCTGATCTTGCTCCATCAGACTTTTACCCGTTTGGTCCTTTGAAAGAAGCCCTATAAGGATGAAGATTCACTTCTGATGAAGAAGTGAAGACAGCTGTGTCGAAGACAGGTGGCTCCCAGCTCAGTCTTTAACAATTTTGATGAAGGAATGCAAAAACTTTTTTACAGATGCTCAGAGTGAATTGAAAAGCAAGGACATTGTTTTGAAAAATGATGTATTTTTTCCTTTTTAAAAGGTACCGTAATTAAAATGAATTCTACAGCAAGAACGTGGCGGCACGGTGGTGTAGTGGTTAGCACTGTTGCCTTGCACCGCCAGGGTCCGGGTTCGATCCCCGGCCAGGCTTGATTCCCGCCTCTGTGTGCATGGAGTTTGCATGTTCCCCCGTGCTTGGTGGGTTTCCTCCGGGTACTCCGGTTTCCTCCCACAGTCCAAAGACTGTGAAATTGCCCGTAGTGTGTGAATGAGTGAGTGTGTGTGTGTGTGTCTGTACCCTGCGATGGATTGGCACCCTGTCCAGGGTGTACCCTGCCATGTGCCCGAAGTCTCCTGGGATAGGCTCCAGGCCCCCCGTGACCCTGAATACAGGATTAAGCGGTATAGATGATGATGAGTGAGTGAGTGAGTGAGTGAGCAAGAATGTAGTAGTTCAGGAGACTAGAACCAGACCTAGTTTACAGTGTAATTATTGCATTAAGGATCAATTAGATGAATTTATATTGAGTAGAAGCTTGGTGTGTCCATGCTGCAGTGAGACTAGTCACAGATGTTTGAAGCAGCAGGGCATAAGCAAAGTTGTAGGGCATTTGCAGTGTATGTGTCATAATGAATGGCTGCGCAACACATAACCCAACATGTGCAAATGTTGTGGATATGCAAATGAAAAGATTCTCACATATATTTGTTTGACAAATTCCACTCTTTCTTCTATGTTATTAGGGATGTCTTACTTACTGGACAAAACAAATGCTGATATGAGAATACATTAAATTAAAATGTCTATATAATATACATTGACATTTTAAATAACATATTTCATGATTTATGCTGTGAATCAATTAGAATACAAATTTCACATTCGCACAAAAGAACAGAATTTTTTTATTTTTTTTATTATAAAAATCGGGAAAAAACTATACTTTAACCTATTGTAATATCATGACCATACACTTAGCGCCAACTTTAAGTCAATCCTTGATTTACTTAATAAGCCCTTTTTCTTATTGTGTACATACTGTATACAGTTTCTTATTTATTATTTATATTATTTAAAGGTGAGACTCATACCAGGCCTCATTAACACTGACAGGTGTGTGTGTGTCTGGTGATGGTAAGGGTAAATAAGAACAAAGTAGCATGTCTTTTAATGTATAGGAGACCTGACAATCTTAATTACTGTTTGGACCTATAAAACGACCCATATGTTAAGTTTGTCTGATAATATCAGATAATAGAGTTTAGGGTTCTCCTGAGCAGTACAACAGAAATGGTTTTACCCTATTACTGGAAAATCATGTAAAATGGGAGTAAAATTGGAACACTTTTTGCTTTTTTTTTTCAACATATGAGATCACAGACACCCATGGTTGGTCAATCACACTGAACACTGACCAATCATGGGTGTCTGCGATCTCGTATGTTGAAAAGAGCAAATAGTGTATTCCTCTAAGTCTTTGATGCAGGATGAACAGCGTTCGGGAACGATGTGGTTGGCCAGTTTCAAATGTCATGGCAAAAGTATGCCAGTCCTCAACCTTACCAGTTCATAGCAGTTGCATGATAGGTAATTGGCTATACCTAATAAACTGGCAACTCATTGTATATTGCATATTCTATTACGCTTTTATTTGTAACATTTCATTGTTTGTGCCTGATGCTTTTTAAAATATCGTTCAACATCTTGTATTAATCAGGTCTGACATTAATGCCCATTGATTTATTATATGAAATCATTACTAAACATTATATAATATACAGTATAATGTAAATAATTATATCATAAATTATTTTCAGAACATTTATGTGCTACAGAAAGTTGGTGCAGAAAAGGTACAGTGGGCTCAGCATTTCATCAACAAGGGATTCAATGGTGAGATTTGACTCTCCTTTTCCTCATGTTTAATGTGCACTAAAAAAGTTTGATTAAAGCAATTGAATGTTGATTTCTTAGAGTGACCTGCTTAATTTAAATTACTAGCATAATTTATCTTGGCAGCCCTCGAGGCCATTCTGAAGGAGACATCTGGAACATACTGTGTTGGGGATGAGGTATGAAACTTCTGCTGGAGTTGAAATCAGCGTCAACGATTATGAAAGGCGTGTCTTCTTTAATTCACGGGCGTTTACACTCACTGAGCACACACCCCTCCATCTATGCATTCATGCATTGATACAACCATGTAAAATCAGCCAATCGTGGCAGCAGTGCATAAAACCATGCAGGTCAGCGCTGTTGGGTAACATTTACATCAACCAGCAGAATGTGAGACATGTAATCTCAGTCATTTTGACTGTGGCATGGCTGGTGGTGAGTATTTCTTTAACTATAGTATGAATCCTTTTAGAATTTTAACACAAAACAATCTCTGTCAACAGTCTAGTTGAGGTGGTCAAGGACAAAATTTCCTAATGGCTACTTGTAGCATGATAAGGCACAATGTCACAAAGAAAGTCATCTCAAACTAGTTTCATGGACATAACAATAAGTTTAGTAATCTTCAGTAGTTTTCCCAGTCAATAGATCTGAATCCAGAACACCACCTTTGAGATGTGGTAGAATGGAAGATTTGCAGTGTGAATGTATACATGAAATATCTGCAGGAATTGACTGATGCAGGCATGGAAACATCAACCAGCATGTCGAAAGAATGTTTGCAACATTTCAAGCTCGATGATGTTGTATGTATGAAATTTCATATGGCCGCCTTGCAATGGACTGTTGTCTTATTATGGGTGTATTTCTTCAATTTGAAACTCTTAGTTTCAAAATCAGTTAGTAGGATGTAAGAATAAAAGGAATATACCACAGACGTTTTATCATAAACCACTGATTAGCTTTACGAAAACTTACAGTACCGTGATTTGTGCTTCTGCACTAAACCACATCACTGCATCTGTGGAACATGGTCACGTGATTCTCTATGGCCGCCACTGAACATTTCATTACTGAAGACTCTAGATGGCAGCAGCAGGATAAACTGAACAGAAAATGAACAAAAGCATCTTACATGCCAAGATAAATCAAGACTACCTTGCTTTTGCTTCACATTACAGCAAGTTAATAACCAAAGACACACGGTTATGTGGATAGAATGGAAAGATTTGAAATATTCCTGACGGGCTTAAACAGTTAATTTAAATTTTATTTGTTTAGCACTTTTAACAATGGTCATTATTGCAAATTAGCTGTACATTAGAATTAAAAGAAAATTATGAATGTGTATGAATCAAAATGATCATATTGTCCCTCATGAGCAAGCAGAGGGCGATGGTGTGGATTTGTGCTCATTCAGCTACAAGAGCCATTCGCCAGCCAAAGAAAAACTCCCTAATATGGCAATAGAAAGAAACCTTGAGAGAAACCAGAATCAACAGGGAATCCATCCTCATTTAAACAATCTGCCTACTTGAATATTAGTTAGTATAAGCATTAGTTGTAAAGCCAGACTATAAAACTGGCTGGTAAAACTGGTCTTGCTGAGCAATTCCATAAATGAATGCTGTCTTTTGGCTGCAGACTTCATGCAATAAAGTAAATAAACAAATTATTTTCAAAATGAATGATTGTTAAACTGCTGAATAATTTTAGGTCACCTGAGATTGAGAAAAATAAATCCTACCAGTCCACAAAAACAAAGCAACCATTCAAACATGAAAGGGTCTGTTTATTAATACAGGAGTGTAGTGGGTGCATGTCTGATGCTGCATTGTTTATAGTATTCATTCATCCTTAATTGTTTTGTCCTGGTTAGCATCACTGTCATTTAGACTGCAGTACTACTTAGTTATATAAATAAGCTTTCTTTTTGATCATAACCAGTTCTTTAGGAAATATTGTGGCTAAAAAAAAAAGTTGTAGGTGGCAGAATATAAAAATCTATCGGATACAAAATCTATAAAAAATAAAATTTTATCTGATGCACAGATAGTAGTTATAATGCACTTTAACTTCACACACATTTGTTTCAAATTTTTAAAAAAACTATAGAATGAGTAAAGTTATACAGACTGCACTGCATATCAAATGTATAAAGTCAAAGTTAATAAAGATACAAGATCTGCATTTCTATATGCTTCAAATTCTTGTGCTGTAAAACCTCTGTTTTAGATATCCATGGCAGACATCTGTCTTGCACCCCAGGTCTACAATGCTGAAAGGTATATGGCTCTTAACATAAATCAAGATTTAATTTAAAATCTAATCCCGTAGCAGTCCTTTTATTTTTAAAAAAAAAAAGTGCAGAGCAGTGTTAATACCTTTGTTTTTGTTTTTTAAGGTTTAAAGTGGATCTTGACCAGTATCCCACAATCAAGAGAATAAATCAGACACTAATGGAGCTTGAAGCGTTCAAAGTCAGTCATCCATCCTGTCAGCCTGATACACCTGATGACCTGAGAGCATAAACATTTTAAAGCTCCTTATTAAGTCAAAAGTATGAAAATGAGATTAAAGTTTTATTAAATGGAGTTTATGCCAATCAAGTAGTTTTCTTGTCTGTTTTTTCTTTTCCATTTTTTGAGAATATTCATCCAAAATATATGTGCAGATACCAAAAATGATAAACTACACGAACAGCTGTTATATATAAAAAAAAAAAAGTCAAAATGAGTACAAAAAAAATGTACAAAAAAAAAGTGCCAATATTTATTGGACAAAAAGAACAACCAGTTTTGTGTTCATTTCTAGAATTGCAAAAAGGTAATAGTACTGAAAATAGAAATCACAATTTGTATTAGGTAAATTAAACAGTAGCTGCCAAGCAGCTGTTTAAATCTGTAAAAATCAACTTTAAAATAAATGTTTAAAAAAAAAAAATAAATAAAAAAAAAAGTGCCTTCATAACAAAAGGTTCCATTTCCTTTTACAAGTGCTGTGAAGGGGGGGATTAGTGTAAAGTAAGTAAGTATCTCAGCAATGCATTGTGATCTTATGAGTTACATCTAGTCCCTCCCCTTCAGCAGGGATCTTCATGACACATTTGAATGCATCATCATAAAATGTGCCAGCGCAATCCGAACCCCCAAACACTATGATGGTGTGCTTGGTGGAGGGGCAGGTATAATGGCCATCTTCATGGTCCATTTCATCAGTGTGTGATGGTGTCGTGCCGGTCAGACTGATTAGACTGTGTCCAGCACGGGGCTTTGAGGAGAGCAGCGGACACACCATTGATGTCCAGCAGTTGGTCTCTGTAACAATTTTAATTTTATTTTTTCTTTCAGAAATCACTTTATTGGCAAAACAGACAATTTTAGTATACCACTCTATTTATATTATTTAATAATTTTAAAATAATAATTAAAAAGAAAAACCTATATTGAAGAGATGGAGGTCTTGTAGTGCTCCTAAAGCACTGCAGCCTCCGCTGATCATCACCCTGTTGTCAGACATGGGCAGAGCAGCATGAAACCTGGCCATGGGAATGGAGGAAAGAGAATTTATGATCACAGAGTCAATAATATTTTGCTACAGATAGAGACATTTGAAGAAGTGCATTATATCAGGCTAAGAGTGCTACTGCAAACCATACATCAGTGCTGTACCAGTTCCCACTCTCTAAATTCAAATAAAATCAACATTCATTTGAATAGGTTTGAGAATATAAAGAAAATATACAGTATAGGTGATCTGAAATCAGAGCACTCTTACCCACGGGCAAGGGGTGGCAAGTTTTCATATTTCACTGCAGTGTATTCCATAAATCCTTTAATGATGGTTTATACAGTTAGTGCCATTTTTATAATAATTTATGTATTTCATTCTTTGAAAGTTATATTTCTATTACCAAGATCTAAAATGTGGAGGTCATTGAGGTAGGTAGCCGTTTTTCTGCCGCCGAATATCACCAGTTTGTCAGCCAGTAGGGTGCTGGAGTGACTGTTTATAAATATGACAAGTACCAAGAGGCATGAAAAGCACAATTATGCATGTGAACCATTTATTTTTGCCAAAAAGCCTGTAGTAGAAAATAATACGAAATGTCACTAACCCAAACCTAGGAAGAGGACGCTGCCCTTCCACGATTGGTTTGTACCAGAGCTCATGTTCAGGGTTGAAGATGTAAAGGGCATTACTGCAAACTTTGGCTTCATTACCTCGACTTTGCTGCAACCCTCCAAATACATATAGCTCACTCTTATAAATACTGCAGCTATGGTATGCTAATGATGGGACATTGCCTTTTGCCTGGTTAAAATAAATAAATTATATAAAAATCACACATACACATCACACACATTCACCACACTTCATCACTGTTTAGGTTGATTTGATCTCACATTTGATGTTGATTTTACTGAAAACTACACTTAGCTGAAACTCAAACTCACTTTGACAAGTTTCCACTTCCATGTCTGTGTGTCCAGGATATAAATATCACTATAGCGTTGACCTACTCTATGCCCACCATATACATACACAACTTTATTCTCAGGGTCAAAAGCTGCCGAGTGGCCTTGAGAGCCGGGAGGGAGTGGCCCAACTGTAGAAGAGTTCATGGGGAACCAAAAATCACCATCTATAGAGGCAGATAGAAGGTTAATATTAAAATGTCCTAATTGTCTTTTGCAAATGTAATAAGAGATCACTATACAGAACCAGATAACACACCTATCTCCAGCTTCCATATGGAGTCTGTACAGCAATTTTGGTCGGCAGTCTCACCACCAATCAGAACAGCAGTGTCAGGATCGCATAGACACATGGTATGGTTCCAGCGCATTGACGGATGCTCTGGAAAGTTAAAAACAGTACTTCTAAGCACGTCATAATTGTATACACATTAAGATAGATACATTGATGGATGGATCAAATATATACTGTACAGAAGGGCTCAAAAAATCTTTAGATGAAACATAATACGACACATTGAGGTCATAATTCAAATCGAGTTTTAAAAAGGTTAAAGATAACTGTTGAAATGTGTATACATTTTTTGGGCTCCTCTGTATATATTGATAATATCTTATCAGTTGGTCTCAACCAACCAAATGGGTATATAATGTTAACATTACAAAACCAAACATTATGCCCAGTCTTGTGGTGGCAGCATATCCTTTGGGTGCTGTGGGTTGGGGCCTCCATATATCAGACTTGTTTATCTGGCGTGAGCTATGGGTGCATATTGAGATCTGGGGAATGTGGAAGCCGGGGTGGTGGCCTTGCTACCTTTGTCTGGGGTACAGTGTACAGTGGACTGTGGTGCATTTGGTGTTCTGGTTTCTATCATGGTCAACATTTACTTTTTTTTTGGCAGTTTGTGCTGGTGATCAGCCTGTGAGATACGGTCAGGCGTTTCTCATCTCCCTCTTGTCAATAACCCATAGATTCTCTAAAGAGTTCAGGTCAGGTGAGACAAATCACAGGACACAGTAATATATTCAGCAAAACAGTTAGTGGTAGTGTTGGAACTGTGTACCACTTTATAACCACAATTGACCCATCTTATAATAGATACTTTAAGCATAATTATGCGCCACGTTATAAAGCACAAATTGTCTTAAACTAATTGAATGAACACAAAAGAGTTGTGTACTTCTCTCTCCAGTCACCTGAATCCAGGGAAGGACCCTTGGGATGGTGATGTATGGGAGATTGGGAGCATGAATGTTCAGGTGACATTTTGCAGCAATTAGCTGATGCAATAATATCATTATGGGTCATAATCTCAAGGGAATGTTTCCACCTTGTGGAATCCATGCCAGGAGGAACTGAAGCTGTTCCAAAACTACCCAGCATTAATCTGGTGTTGTAATAACCTACAGTAGCCAATAAGGGTATGCTACACAACTATTTTACTTTTATTTAAACCATTTTAGTAGTTGTCAGATTTACAAACATTTCAAAATGGACACATCAGACTAGGAGTCTAATGAAAAAGTTTCCTTAGACTATGGACCAAAAAATGTGCAAGAGTTACCTGCCCGGCAATTCCTTGCCCTTTGAACAATTTCCCTCCCCTCGTTTTGTGATGTATACATGGTCAGTTTGCACTTCTTGGGGCTTGAACCTTGGCTTGACATCTGCTGTGTTTCTGATCTCTCAGAACTCAAATTACGTCCTCTCTTTTGTATCACAGTCTTTTTGGGAGATTTATCCTCCAAACAGTACAGAGAAACATGAAATTAGATACTAGAATAGGTGGCAAGTTTCATTATGAAGGTAATAATTAAAATATTTACAATTTATTATGACTCAGTGTTGGATCTGGGAACATGGAGCCTCTGGATCATAGCCAGAGAATACAGCATGTTATTATTATTTTTTTTGTTACAGTGGTGATCATCATAAATCATTGCTTAATAATAATAATAATAATAATAATAATAATAATAATAATAATAATAATAATAATAATAATAATAAGCCTAATGTATAGGTCATCTGAAGCTAAATGTCATCTTAAACTTTTTTTTTTTCAATCAATCATACTTTAGTTAAAAAGGATAGCATTTTGTTAGTGCGATACAAAATGTTATTAATCTACATCTTACCTCCTGGGCTCTGTGTGCCATCCAAAAGGACAATGCATTCATTGTAAATATTTGCAAAACGTGTTTGTTAAAGTTATATGATATACACCATTTAAATATTATTAATTAGCATTCATATATTCTAATCCTTTATTACCTCCATGTTATGTCAAAACCTTATGGAGCCTTTTCTTTTCTGGTTAATTCTTTAACCTTTACACTTACCAAAGCCCAAACTCCTGATGTTCTGAGGCTGATATTCTGAATCTCCTCTTTGCTTGTTTTGAGCTCCACATAACTGTCCTCAGGTGATGATCTTTGAGATGTGGCTGAGGTGATAATCTTGAGAAGGATATGATCACCATTAAAGAGTTAAAGGCGTCGTATTTATAAGTGTTATTAACTTGCCTAAACAATCAAATGTAAAAAAATTTCAATATAGCTAAAAGTTTTATTATATGCATCTAATAAATAAAATAGGGTCCATTTTAGTTAAATTAGACTTAAATTGAACATTGAGCTCCTCACATTGTTGCTAGCACTGCTCAGAAGGGTCTGGGAAAAATTAGTGGACTGATTGGGGGCTCGTCGTCTCCTTTTCACGAGCGGTGTACTACTTACAAAGCTGGCTCGCACCTATATTATAAAAGAGAAGAGAAGAGCAACATACTTGGGTCATAATGTGAATACTATATAAAACAATAAATAAAAATGTCTTCCATGCTAGGGGCACAGTGCAAAAAAATTAATAATAAACTACATAATGATATGATTGATTTTTTGCCAGAACACGTGGCTGCTAAATGCAGTTCAGTTTGTCCTGTTTGAGACGTAGCTGCCAGTTTATTACGTACTACAGATACTGTAGTGTTAGTACATTTTTGATAGGTGATGGAGGTTTTTAACTACTGACCAGATGAAATACAGCAGAGGTTACCGTCTACTTGTGGATTCACAGTTTTCTAAGTGAAAATGGTCCACAATTCAAATAACACCTGGTATAGGCCTGGAGTATAACTGACAGGTGTGTAACTGATAAAATAGTCAATGGCAGCAAGTACCAGGCAGAATTATCTAACAACCAACATCCAAGTGTATTATCCATGCACATGGGGCTCAAAACCAGATTATTTAGACTGTAAATTAAAAGCATGGCAGCATCGTGGCTTAGCGGTTGGCACTGTTGCCTTGCAACTCCAGGGTTCGATTCACACCTCTGGGTCTGTGTGCATGCATTTCGCATGTTCTCTCCATGATTGGTGGGTTTCCTCCAGGTACTCTGGTTACTTCCCACAGTCCAAAGACATGCAGATTAGGCGAATTGGGGTTTCCAAATTGCCCATAGGTCCTACCACAGTTGTGAAATGGGAATACAATGGTAATTCATTGGACTCCACAGTCCCTAGTAGCATTAAATTTATGAAAGGGGGGGGGGATAAATAAATAAAAAGATGAAGATACCTCTCCACAGACAGTGAGCAACACTTTGGCATATCCACCTCTCCTTGCCTTCGTTGTGGATTCGTTTAAAAGACTCCCTGACCAGTCTCCTTGCCACACCAAACAACTTCCAACGTAAAAATAGAAGAAATAAGCATACAAGTAGCATGCATAGGTATGGGTATGTACAGGTATAATATGTGCATTTTGTTGTGAGTTTATCTATAATAAGTGCATTTTGTTCATTATTTTTACGAAGCGGTGGTAAAAGTGTTGGACTACTGATTCAGGTTTAAACCCCACCACCAAGTTGCCACTGTTGGGCCCTTGAGCAAGGCCCTTAAACCTCAACTGCTTAATGTAATAAGATAAATGGAAGTCGCTCTGGATAAGGCTGTCTGCCAAATGTCATAAATGTAAATGGGTCATTCTACAGAAAAGGTGGAATCTGCATCATAAAAATATTCTTTTCTTCTTTCACACTTCTTGTGTGTATACACACAGACACATACATACATACATACATACATACATACACACACACACACACACAGCACTAATATATATATATATATATATATATATATATATATATACATATATATATATTTTAATGACATAGTTTGGGTAACTGATTTATTTCATACTCTTAATTTTAATCAATTACTGTTTTAATGATTTCCATGTGTGATCATAGTGACAAGACATTTCCTGAAAATTGACCTTTTTAAAAATAAAAGAAAGAAAGAAATGCTACAATTAAATATTGAACATTAAAGTAAGAATTTATTTTAATAATTGAAAGTACATACTATATTTATTGAACATACAAGTAATGTGTCTGTTATGTTAATTTAAGTGATTTTGGCACCAGCAAAACTAAGTGACAGGACTTTCCACTTTATTTTTGTAGAATGACCCGGATGTAAATTTACTCGAACAGGTGGGTGTTAGGTGGTTTAATTGGTCCATGTTCTTACCTTGAATGAGATGAAAGAATCCCAATTTTCTGTGGTTTCACATCCGGGCTAACAAACACCTCAATTAACACTGTTGTGTCGCAAGAAAATGAGGTCCAGTCTCCCAGACTGAACACGACGAGCTGCTTGGGAAGCGGCAGTGGGATCTGGAGCTGGTAGCTGCTGCGGTTCACGTTACTGAACAAACAGCGGGAAGAAAACTCAGTGATTCAAGTACTTTCAATTAAATATTTTAAAAATTAAAAGACAGTGTCACCTGATAAATTGACGAGGTGCTTCGTGTAAGGACCACAACGCATAAAAGTGTGTTTTCCCCATGCTTCTGCTAAAAAAAATAAATAAAAAACAGAGCTAACAAATTAAAACACGCGACCCCAGCGCAGGTTCACTTCTCCCGCGCTTAAATTGAGTTCAGTCGGAATTTCGGGCAGCAATTGAG
>JAAGKR010006152.1:15478-30356 GCA_011419295.1 Clarias macrocephalus
CGAGACACACTTAACAATGAACGTCTCCAGCCTGAGACACAAGTCCAGGGTTTGGTCTGGATCAGGTCAGGCTGCACCATCAGGACGTTTTATTCCACAGCGAGGAATCTGGTGAGGTTCTTCAAGACTATTGTCCTGGATACACACTTCAGATTCTTCTGCAATAAATTTGACTTCAGTTTAAAAAATACAAGCAAGCGCTTAAAAGTCCTCACGCACCATTTCAGTGGCTTGGAAACTCAAGGCCTGCGCTGCCAGGGATTTTACCGCAGCCTTCAAAACTTTGGATCTGCGTCTCCTGATCCTGGCCCTCTCCTTCCTCCTGCTGATGACCGCAGGCTCTCCGTCAGGCTCCTTCCTCGATGAGGTGGTCGAGCTCTCGAAGTCTACGCTTCCGTAACTGGACATTTCATCGCTGATGAAGTCGTCCGGTTTGTAGAGATCCAGGGTGTGTGGACAGGTGAGCTGTAAGAAGCGCTTGTCCCTGTGCATACGTGCACGCACCCACACACACACACACACACACACACACACACACACACACACACACACACACACACACACACACACACACACACACACTCTCACACTACGGCCAATTTGGGAACGGCAATTAAGCTAACCTATATGTTTTTGGACTGTGGGAGGAAACCGGAGTACCCGGAGGAAACCCACCAAGCACGGGGAGAACATGCAAACTCCATGCACACAGAGCCGGGAATCGAACCCGGACCCTGGAGGTGCACGGCGACAGTGCAGTGGATAGCACCACCGTGCCGCCTATCAAAAGTTTAGAAAAAAATAATAATAATTTCAATCACAACTCTCAAAAAAAATCAGAAACAAATCAAAACCCCAAAAAAACTCCTCAGAAACCAATCAAAACTTTTAAACCAATTAAAAGTCAACGTGATATGTCCATAATGGATGGAAGCAGGAGGCCCAAGCCAGTTCCAAATGTTTGGAAACAAAAATGAAAGGAGTCCCTGGGAGGCCGGCGTTTCAGACGTTAATCAGACAAGCAGTCCTACCATGAAGCCATTCTACCCTGATGGTGTCCAAGCACTAGTGACACACTGGGATAAGTGCATTAGTGTATCAGGAGATTATAGAGAGAAATAAAGAGAGTGTTTACTCTCAGAACTGTTATTCTGTACACTCAAAAGTCCCGCTTTGACTCGAACACCATGTGTATGATCTCGTTCGCAGCCAAACCAAGTACTGATTCTACTCAGACATGTTACTGGATTGTTCCTACAATGAAACAATACAACAATTAAACCGCGCGTTACCTGTTCCCATGACCCTCTCTGCTAGCTTGTTGATTGAACGCGGTGATTTGCTGGTCGACCTGATTAGCGACGACGCCACCTGTACGGAGACACGCGGTTCAGATGGTTAAAAAAGGTCATGAGAACAGATGAGTGGTTTCAGGACATCATGGAGACCAGATGCACCAAGAGAGCACGTCAGATATCACTCAGGGGCCTTTTAGGGGCGGAGACACCGTAAGCCCCGCCTTTAAGTAAGTGTGCAGGAGGTGTGGCGAGAGGAGGAGGTTAGGAACAGACAGGTGAGAATAACTACTCTTTCACATTCTTTTAAATGATTAGGTAAATAAATGCAAATACAGACTGGATTAAGTTGCATATACAGTGCTGTGAAAAAGTATTTGCCCCCCCCCCTCCCTCTCCCCCCCTTTTTTTTCCAGCTCATCAAATTACGTTTACTCTTATACAAAATGCATTTTTTTAAATTATGATTTTATTTACTAAAGATAGTAAGCTGTCCAAACTTGCCTGGCCTTAAGTGAATAAATAATAACTTGGCGGCTACCAAGTGTGATAGCAGTGATGTCAAGGAGTCTTTCATATCACTGTGGAGGAATTTTGGTCTTTTTTTTTTTTTTTTTTTTTTTTGCAGAACTGTTTTAATTGAGCCACAATGAAAGGTTGTCGCGCATAAACGTCCTGTCTAAGGTTCTCAATAAGATTTAAGTCCAGATTTTGAATTGGCCAATCTAAAACTTTTTTTTTTTTTTGAGCCAATCAGAGGTGGAGTTGTTATTGTGTTCCGGACCCGAATGCACTTGACCTTGAGGTCATGAACTGACGGCCGGACATCCTCCTTCAGGATTTCCCAGTAGAGAGCAGAATTCATGGTTCCATCAATTACCTCGAGTCGTCCAGTTCCTGAAGCTGCAGAGCCCCAGGCCGCCATCACGCTACCACCACCGTGTGTGACTGTTGGCATGAAGTCTTGTTTCATGAATCACTGTGTTAGTTTTTCCGCAGCACTTTAGCTCAGTGATGTCCAGCCCTGGTCCTGGAGGAATACCTGCCCTGCACATTTTACTGTCTTCCACAGAAAAGGCAGTTAATTATCTGATTGGTTAGGTGAGGCGCGCTGTGAGCAGATTAAACACTACAGTGTGCAGTGCAGGTGTGTCCCTCCAGGTCCAGGGTTGGGAAGCACTGCTTTAGATGTCGTTCTGTCTGCTTTTATGAGCTCCTGGATGAGTCATTATTGAGCTGTTTGAGTAAATGTTTCTCCACTTGTGGACGGTGTCTCTCACTGGGGTCGGCTGGAGTCCCAAAGCTTTAGAAATAACCTTTCCACACTGGTATCATGTCAGTGACATTGTTTCTCACCTGCTCTTTCATTTCTTTAGCTCATGTTGCTTTTAGTTTCACTTTGTCAGACAGGTTGTAATTCAGTGATTTCTTAAGGATGTGAATCACTTAAGTGAAACAAATATGCAAAACAATAATACAGGAAACACTTTTTCCCAGCACTGTAGTAAATGATTATTAATCCTCCACTGAACATTAACTCTTAATCTAAAGCACTTCACTCACCTGGGCTATGAATGAAAACATCACACCAACGTGACGTCATCACTCACACACACACACACTCACACTCACACACACTCAGGCTAAATGACTCAAACACATTCTTTTACCTGACCCGACTCCAGAACCAGCCATACCGAACCCCAGCACGAACCTCACAATGAGACCCAAACAGGACTCTTCTTATGTTTCTCTTCCGCCTCCAGCGTCTTCTTCGTCGCCTTCTTCTTGTAGTCACGGACTGACTGACACCACAGCGCCACCTACAGCGCCCTCCAAACACTGCTGCTCTATTATTATCTAACATATTCTCATTTTTATTAAGAAATAATCTTTTTTTCTAAAAATTAAAAATAGTAATTATTTATATTTATAATAATAATAATAATAATAATAATAACAGTATTATATTTTGAATTTATGAGAAATATTATCAGGTTCACAAAAAATGAACAAAACTGTTCATCTCACAAACACACACACCGGTAAGAAAAAAAACATGAGAAACTGATTATTTTAAAGTTCTCTTGTTTTTCCAGAGCTGTAAATACACCATGACTTTATTACCTGACGCAGCTTCTGTGTGTATAACACATTATTGTTTATTGTAAATAGGTCACGTATGCACTTCTGGTTAAATGCTAAAACTTCATTTCATTGGCTCTGCACATGTACTTTACACAAGGACAAAAACATTGAATACAATCTAATTTGAATATAGCAATAAGTTTTTAAATATATTATAAAAATTCCAATCAAATCTATATATACACATAATAAAACTGTACAGTTCACATGTCTGTACATTGAAGATATTTGTAAAAAAAAAATCATTTGGGAGGATATAAGATGAGTAATAGAACACATCAAGATATATTTTAAATTATTTTTGTCTGTCTGTTTGTTTGTTTGTTTGTTTGTGTGTGTGTGCATCACATACTGTAAAAACAACTGAAGATATTTTAATGGGACTATTCGGCCGAGCCTGAGGTAACACACACACACACACACACACACACACACACACACACACACACACACACACACACACACACACACAGTAGGCTTTGTTTCATCACAATCAGCGAAGGGAAGATGTGATCATTTGAAATTTAAATGGAAAACACCTTTATACTGTATCATGAAGAAAATCAACCTTGAAAAAATCATTAGTTTATCTAAAAATTCAACAGACAGGCGCTGCACATTTTTTCATACGCCATGTGAACGAAGTCGTGAGCACAGCTAGTAGAAAATAAAACACGTGATATATTACATTTTCAGAAGCTATTGCAAAATGTGTGAGTCATTTTTACTGCAGACGCCCTTATTCAGGGAAACTCATCTGAGCAGTTGAGGGTTAAGTTCAGTAGTGTGTGTACTGATGTGCACTACTGTAACAGTTGTACTGTTTAGGTGCTTAGATGTACAAGTGACGCTGTACACTGTGTCTGAAAACCCAGGAACCGATTCCATACAGTAACACCACATACAAATCCTCTTCGACTTGTTATGTTGTTATTTAAGCGAACGCAAGAACAACCCCCTGTGACAATCTTCAGTCAATGACAGTCCCAGCTACAGTCATAAACATGATTGATCAGGGGCCAAATATTCACGATGTTTACGAAATTGCAGAAGTAGGAGACACATCTGGAAGTTGACCAAGTCCCCTAACTGTCAACTGCTCAGCTGTATAATGAGATAAAAATGTAAGTTTCTCTGGATAAGGGCGTCTAAATGTTCTGTTATTCTGAATGACTCCCTGTTGTCTCGAGTTAGCTAACTAGAATGCTAGAATGGTTCCCCTGCAAGATTTTCCACACTGAAATTCTTCACAACTTTTTTATTGCCTTGGACAACTTTCCCTCATTCCTTCACACTCTTTCACATTCTCTCTCTCTCTCCTTTCATGGTTCATCTTGTCTCCCATGTCATGTCATGATAATTTCACCACACAAACTCACATGATCCTGACAGTTTATGAGTACAGAGCTGACACGTCCTGCAGCGCTCATTAGGGCCCAAGCACTATAGCAGGACCCTCTTGTTTTCCTAATGATTGTTTTTTCACGCTATGGGGCTTTTTAGAGTCTTAACATGCTCAAAAACTCATGAATGTTGGCAGACAGGTTGGAATCTGCTGCCATTAGGATGCCTGAGAGTCTGGGTCATGGGGGCAGGACGGGGCCCTCAGGGGCCCTCACGCCAGATTTTGCTGCATAGCTCATACACACTTGCACGTACACGAAACCCGGTAGACATTTAGAACTCACTGATCTGAACAACGTTGCTGCAAAATTATACAAGGGTTTTTTATCTCAATTGGTTCAGCCATTATGATGCCTTAAACTTATGATAAAAAGTGATTAATACATTTCACGTTCAGTGACATCAAGATACAGGAGAGGGACGTGTGTGTGTGTAAGAGTGTGTGTGTGTGTGTGTGTGTGTGTGTGTGTGAATAAGTGTGTGTGTGTGTGTGTGTGTGCAAGTGTGTGTGTGTGTATATAAGTGTGTGAAAGAGGTTAAGTAAAGTCATGATTAGAGGAACATTAGCGGAGAACCATCCTGTAGCGTGATTACAATTTTTAAAATGTTCAGCTTTTTGTTTTGTGCTAATAATAATAATAATAATAATAATAATAATAATAATAATAATAATAATAATATCACGTGTCCCAGTGCTGTGTGTGTGTGTGTGTGTGTGTGTGTGTGTGTGTGTGTGTAATAATGAGTTATATTGTATCAGGTTAATGTTCAGAGGTTCAGGCTTTATGTCCAAAGTTCCTGGATTTCACAGTTGTAGAAGCGGAGAGCCTCCCATCAGCCAATCAGAACACGGGAGGTTTTGACAGGCGGTTAGATTGACCAATGAGAGCGGAGGGATGCCCGACTGAGGGCGGGTCAATGAGAGTTTTCTGACAGTCTCCTGACCGGATGGAAACAGTTCTGGGTTTTTTCCCCCCGTTATTTTTCAGCAGCTCGGCTTAATCACCATCATCACTCCTGGCACTGTGTGTGTGTGTGTAAGGCGCAGGAGTCATGGGGAACCGCGGCATGGAGGAGCTCATCCCGCTCATCAACAAGCTGCAGGACGCCTTCAGCTCCATCGGGCAGAGCTGTAACCTGGACCTGCCGCAGATCGCCGTGGTGGGCGGACAGAGCGCCGGCAAGAGCTCCGTGCTCGAGAACTTCGTGGGCAGGTTAGCGCCGGGGCTAACGCTAACCGCTAATGCTAACGCTAACCGCTAATGCTAACGCTAACCGCTAATGCTAACGCTAACCGCTAGTGCTAACGCTAACCGCTAGTGGTAACCGTTAGTGCTAATGCTAACTGCTAAGATTCTGCTGGGAAGATGTTTTTCTCCTAACCTTAGACTAAGTTTAAAAACAGCACATTTGGTTCCTTAGATCATCTTTTGAACCTGAAACACACACACACACACACACACACACACACACACACACACACTTATATAAATAAATAAATGTATGTGTGTTTGTTTATGTATATATTTTGTGTATATGTATTTACAAAGAGAGAAAAGTCAGGAAAAAAATTTTACACACACTTAAGGAAAAGAAAAACATGTATAAATATTATAAAACCAAATGTATTGCTGTATGGTATATGATGTATTATTAAGATTATATTGATGTAATATACTATTATACATGATTTTCTTTTCCTGAAGTGTCTATCTGTCTATCCATCTATAGATACACACACACACACACACACACACACACACACACACAAACATACCATAAAAATACACACACACACACACACACACACACACATACATACATACATACATACCATAAAAATACACACACACACACACACACACACACACACACATACATACATACCATAAAAATACACACACACACACACACACACACACACACACACACACACACATACATACATACCATAAAAACACACACACACACATACATACATACATACATACATACATACCATAAAAATACACACACACACACACACACACACACATATTTTTACATCATAAAAATACACACGCACACACTATCCGTCTCCTTTTTAAATCTGTATGTTTTATTTGTTGAGTTCTAAGTTTGTGTTATTATTATTAAGATTATTTACTACTAATAATAGTAATGTCAGTAGTTGTACTCTACTGAAGTAGGTCAGCCGTGATGTTTATAGTATAATAATCATTTATTGAATTGTAATAATACCACATAAGATTTTATCGTAGTGTTCATGTTATACCCTTGATTAATCATAAGTATCTGCACCCTCCTGCTGTTTATTACAGGAAACGTTTTGGAGGGATGTTTACTCGTGTTTAACGTGGCGAGTGTGTGTGTGTGTGTGTGGTGGAGCTAAAATGTAAGCGTCAGAGCACTGGTGTGAACTCTTCAGGATTTGTCAGAGAGCTGAAACAGTCGATTCCAGGATTGAGGCAGGAGGTCCAGAGCTTCTCATGAAGCTGATGAAGCACTTTCACTTCCTCCAACTGTGTGTGTGTGTGTGTGTGTGTGTGTGTGTGTGTGTGTGTGTGTGTGTGAGGGAGTGAGAGGGAGAGCGAGTATCATGAAATGTCTTTGGACTCGTTACAGATTGTCAGAGTGTGACGAGTCAGGTGTAGTGTCTGTAACCCGGTCCCCACTGTACAGTTTTTGCTCTGATTAGCTGCAGATTCTGTGTGATGAGTCGGGGGTGTACTCGGACGGCAGTGTTTCCCCACATACTTGCGATGGTAGTCAGTGGAACGGGCCAACAGGACCTACAGCATAAAAGTGGCCTGTTACAAAAAAAAACTAATAAAGAAATACATTATGAGCAATATTTTTATTGATTTGATATTTCTATTAATTTCACATTTTAGAGATCCAACCTGATAACTCTAGTGGAAACTTAGTGAGTAAGACAAAGTAAAAAAAAAAAGCATCAGAGCATTTTAGTTATGTTTTGCATTAGTATGTTTTAATAAATATAATATGGTGTTATGATTGTACTATATAGATTTATCCTTGGACATATCCTTTTTTTTCAGGTCAAGCTAGGCAATATGAAGAATTTTAACCAGCTATACACACATGACTGAGCAAAAAATATATAATAAAGAGCACGCATTCATAAGATCACTAATTTTTATGGTTGTTTCTGTGACATAATAATAATAATAATAATAATAATAATAAAGCACATTTTATGAGTTCTGCATTTTTGTCATGTTTTAAAAGTAATGATAACTGCATGGGAATATGTTTTGCATCATATTTCTCTGTAGCGCTCATAGCTGTTAACTTTTACACCACAAGAGGGCGCACTAGCAGTCCAGGTGGTGCACTAATCCGACACGGTTGAGAGTGTGCTTATCTTGTTTTCTCTCTCTCACCCTCTCTCTTTCACTCACTCTCTCTCTCTCTCTCTCTCTCTCTGTCTGTCTCTCTTTCACTCTCGCTCACTCTCTCAGGGATTTTCTCCCCCGAGGTTCTGGGATTGTTACTCGTAGACCCCTCATCCTTCAGTTGGTCAACCACAAAGCAGGTAAGTATACACACACTCTCACACATTCACACACATGATGTAGTGTGTATTGTCTCGGAGTGTTTACGGCTCCTCCCCCTCCTGTAGAATATGCCGAGTTCCTGCACTGTAAAGGTCGTAAGTTTGTGGACTTTGATGAGGTGCGGCTGGAGATCGAGGCCGAGACGGACCGCATCACCGGCTCGAATAAAGGAATCTCTCCCATTCCCATCAACCTGCGAGTGTACTCTCCGAACGGTAACATGCTGAGATCTAACTGGATCGAGTCACTTTTTGAGAGAACGTTTTCCAGAATCATTAATACGAAGAAGATAAGCTTTAGTTAGGATAAATAGTGACAACAAAAGTCTTATGTTTAGTTTATGCTTTGGAATAGTAAATACTTTTGGTAATTACCCTTCAAAAGTTCAATCCCTGTAGCGTTTAATTTTTCCATAAAGTTTAGTTTTTTGTGTATTTTGGTTAAAATTGTAACATTTAGCTACAACAAAACAGCGTTGGTTAAAGTAGTAAAGTACAATCCTTAATAAATGAACTTTCGTATTTTCCTAACCGGGTCTCTGTCTGTGTCTCAGTGTTGAATCTGACTCTGATTGATCTTCCTGGTATGACCAAGGTTGCCGTTGGCGACCAGCCACAGGACATCGAATTCCAAATAAGGTAATGGGTTAATTAAAGGTGGTGAGCCGAGAGCTGATTGGTCGGATTGGTATAAGTACTGCTTCCAGTCAGTAATACGTGTGTGTGTGTGTGTGTGTGTGTGTGTACACAGGGACATGCTGCTGCAGTTCATCACCCGGGACAGTTGTCTGATCCTGGCCGTCACTCCTGCTAACACCGACCTCGCCAACTCGGACGCGCTGAAGATCGCCAAGGAGGTCGACCCCCAGGGTGCGCGTTTGTTTGTGTTTACACATGGGTGGGTGCGTTTGAGCCTACTTGGTGACCTTTGACCTTGTGCCTTGTAGGTCTGCGGACCATTGGTGTGATCACCAAACTGGACCTGATGGACGAGGGGACAGATGCCCGAGACATCCTGGAGAACAAACTGCTGCCTCTGCGTAGAGGTACACACACACACACTGAGTCACATGACTATGGGTTTGCAGTATAGCAGACTCCACCCACGGTTTCAGAAAAAGGTTCCTGGTCTAATAATAAAAGTTACTGGCTTAAAAAAAATCTTGCATTATGAAAACACTTAGTCACACTTTTAAAGTAAAATTGTGTGTGTGTGTGTGTGTGTGTGTGTGTGTGTGTGTGTAGGCTACATTGGCGTGGTGAACCGCAGTCAGAAGGACATCGATGGGAGGAAGGACATCCGCGCTGCGCTGGCAGCCGAGAGGAAGTTCTTTCTGTCTCACCCTGCGTACAGACACATGGCCGAGAGGATGGGGACGCCGTACCTGCAGAGAACACTCAACCAGGTATACACACACACACACACACACACATACACACACACACCGTACAGAGTAGTGCTTTGTTAGATATAAATGCAGTGATGTTAATGTGTTATAAAGGTCGTGTGTATAAACATTAACCCACATGGATTATAACTCGACCCTTCCGTTTCCATAGCAACTGACCAACCACATCCGCGACACGCTCCCCAGTCTGCGCAGTAAACTGCAGAGCCAGCTGCTCTCTCTGGAGAAAGAGGTGGAGGAGTACAAGAACTTCAAACCTGACGACCCCACACGCAAAACCAAAGCCCTGCTGCAGTGAGACACACACACACACACACACACACACACAAAACTAAAGCCCTGCTGCAGTGAGGACACACACACACATCCACATCCACAAAAACCTGAAAAATCACAGTAGTCATCTAGTACTTACTGTGTGTGTGTGTGTGTGTGTGTGTGTGTGTGTGTGTGTGTAGGATGGTGCAGCAGTTCGCTGTGGACTTTGAGAAGAGGATCGAGGGATCTGGTGATCAGGTGGACACTCTGGAACTTTCCGGAGGAGCTCGAATCAACCGTATCTTCCATGAGCGATTCCCCTTCGAGCTCGTCAAGGTCCGTAATAAACGAGAGAGAGAGAGATGATAACAGGAAGGAAGGAATTAGACAGAGAGATGTTTTATTGATTCCCAAGGAAATTCCGAAAAGAAAGACAGACATAAAAGGACGTGACACAAATACAGAAAGAGATCTCAGGACAATGAGCACATGAAAGTGAGTCAGAACGGCAACAACAACTTGTGTTAATGTTGTGTGTGTGTGTTTTAGATGGAGTTTGATGAGAAAGAACTGAGGAGAGAAATCAGCTACGCAATTAAGAACATTCACGGTGTGAGGCAAGTGTATATACACACACACACACACACATACACACACACTGATTATTAGGAGTGTATATTCATTGTGTTTCTGAAATTCCTCTTACAACTCTTTCTTAATCCAGGGTTTTGTATGAACTTGTGTCATAACCTTCCCAAAAGTGTTCCAGCAGAGGGCGTGTTACCCCATCGACACACCCAACACCAATCCCCCCCCCCCCCTCCATTCAAAATGCAAAGACCAGCAAAGGGAGGAGAGAAAACAAACAGAGAGTGAGAACAGCAAAACAATGGAGTAAGAAAAATAAAGGGAAAAATATCAGTGTAGATGGAGAGAAAGATTTGAGAAAGGCTGTGAGATAGTAGAGGAGAATATGGAAGAAGAAAGCAAAGAAGAATAGAGTTGCGATGAGCGGGCCCAAGCACCCTGTGCCATCGACACCCGTGCTCACCAATATCATTATGACATAATTTTAGAAAAGGGGAGAATTTTATGTTAAGATTTCCAAAAAGCACCAGATGCTGGAAAAAAAATATCACACCATGCTGTCACTCACTGTGATGTCCCAAAGAAAGTTACTAACCACTTATCAGTGTAAGTTTAAGGCATCGTCAGGACTGAACCATTTGTGGTATCAAAAATCCCTCCGCAATTTTGCATCCTCAGTGTCTTTAGATCACATCGGCCCGGTTTGGTGGCGATCGTATAAATTCCCCAGGAGGAGTATATCAAAATCCATCAGGTGCATTTTTGCGAACGACCCAAAATAACTGACTGCAGGACATGCAGTGCAAAATTGTTCAGCTCAGGGAGCTCTAAATGTGTACCGGATTTCGTGTGCCTAGGTGAAAGTGTGTATGAGCCATACAGCAAAAAGCCCTGTATATTGTGGAAAAAAAATCCTTAGAAGAAGAAGTGGCCTACGACATAGAGCTGATGTCATAGTGCTTGGGCCCTAATAAGATCTGAGGAGAAAAGAATTGATAGATTAAAGAATGGCTGTAGACAGAAATGGTGGAAAGGAAGAGACCAAGTGAGAAGGGAGGGGAAAATGTATGGAGGCAGATCCATAAGAAATAGTAGAGATGAAAGAATGGAGGAAAATAATAATAAAGGGAAAACAAAATCATCAGAAAGAACGAAAACAAAATTAAAAACTTGTCTCATAACCTTCCCAAAAGTGTCCAGCAGAGGGCATGTTATCCCCATGTTATTCAGCAGAATAAAAAAGAAAACATAGAAATGAAATGAAAATAAAAAGAATGAAGGAATGAGGAACAATTGAGTGATGAGAAAATTATTGAAAAGAAGAGAAACAAGACCCAATGTGTGTGTGTGTGTGTGTGTGTGTGTGTGTGTGTGTGTGTGTGTGTGTGTGTGTCAGGACGGGCTTGTTCACCCCTGACATGGCCTTCGAGGCCATAGTGAAAAAGCAGATCATTAAGCTGAAGGAGCCGTGTCTCAAATGCATCGACCTGGTCATCCAGGAGCTCATCAACACAGTCAGGCAGTGCACTAGCAAGGTAGCGCATGCAGCTACCAGGGGGGGGCGCAGCAGAGGCGAGCAGGGGAGGGGAACGATCTGCACAGCCTCTGCATGGAGTTAAATTAAAGATCATTTTTTACTTTAGACTGAAATGCCTCAAAGTTCTAACAGTTAAAGGGATTTAATCCCAGTAGCTAGCTCTGGATGGCTGGTGGGCGGGGCTTCAGTTCAGCACTGGTACACCAGACGGTGTTAGTAAGAGCAGACTGGAGCTGTGCAGATCGCGCTGGTCTCTCCACCTGGTCCTACCCCATCCTCTGAGTGAGCATGTAGAGGAGGTTGGTTTTAATCCTGACTCTGGTCTCGATTAAAGACGAGCTTCTGGATTCGACAATTTCACCTACACATCAGACATCGATCACATGATCATCGATCACATGATACTGCAAAAGGCAAGGATGGATGGATGCAGAACTGGATAATGAAAATATAAATGATGGACAGATTTATAGATAGATGAATAAACGTGCTGAGTAAATAGATTTTAAATAAGCAGTAATGGAATAAAATGAAGAAGTGGAATGAGATGGATGGATGGAATATTTAGGTGACAGGCATCAAATATACTTTATATAAGGGGCAGATATATAAATTGTCTATGTGGGTAGGTGGGTGGATGTATGGATGAAGTAAAGAGATGACATTGGGGATTTTGATTGGAGGGTTATGATGGATGGATGGATGGTGACTGACATTTGAAAGATTATGTAGAAGGATAGGCAGATGTAAAACTTAGATATGTGGAAGGTTGGATGGATAAAGCAGAGATATTCCATCAGTGGACTAGATGATTGGGTATGATGGATGGATGGTGGTAAGCGTTTGATGAATAAAATTTGGATATGTGGATGGGTGGAGGAATAATAAATATTTGATGGATGATGTAGAATGATGCACAGATTTGAATTGAATGAATGGATAAAATATTTAGGTGACTGGCTTCAAATATACTTTATATAAGAATTGTCTATGTGGGTGGTTGGAAGGATGTAAAGAGATGCTTTGGTGAATTGGATAGGAGAGGTATGATGAATAGATGGATGATGGGTGACTGAGATTTGAAAGATTATATAGAAGGATGTATGATGTGGATATATGGATGGATGGATATGAACATTTGATAGATGATATAGAATGATGAGCTGATTAGAATTGGATGGATGGATGGTCTGATTCGTCATTTTGTAGCTCAGGCTACAATGAAGGGCAGATTGGAAATTGAAATTGGAGATAAGAATGGATGGATCAATGAAGTAAAGAAGACATTAGTGTAGAAGATTAAGCGTAAATTGGATGAAAGGAGGGATGAATAGATTATCTGAAAGGTTTTTGGGTAGATTGGGTTAGACAGGTGTTAGAATTGTATGGATAGATTATTGAATAGATGGATGAATTAGACAGATGCATAGTGGGTGGATAGATAATTTGTCGGATTACTGGATGAACAGGTAGAGTGCTTGTTACTCATATTTTCACCTACTCTAATGTTGCTGAGGTCCATTGAATAAATAAACCAGTAACATCTTTACCTAACTAGGTGAGATTTGTAGAAACCAGAAGCTTGTCTGATTTGAGGCGAAGTGTACTGTGAAAACTGAACTAAAACGTTTTGCTCTTTTTCCTTTATTTCTTTCCTGTTTTCTCTTTCTTTACCTGATTATCCTTTTTTTGGTACATACCTGATTTCGTATCTTCCCTTCTTGAACCTGGCCATCTTTTTCTAACATTACCCTGGTATAAAAATGACCCCATCCCGCCCTCCTCTACCCATTTCCCATGATCCCTCAGGACAGGCTTGTTCACCCCTGACCTGGCGTTCGAGGCCATAGTGAAAAAGCAGATCGTTAAGCTGAAGCAGCCATGTCTCAAATGCGTGGACCTGGTTGTGTCCGAGCTCTCTGCTCTCGCCCACAAGTGCACAGAGAAGGTAAATGGACATGATCTGGTGGGAGGAGGGAGGTGAACGAAAGATGTAGAGTGATTGGATGAATTGACTGATAGATGAATAAAATTTGGATAATCTATAGAAATTGTGGAGAAGATGATGGAAATGATTAGGACAGTGTGTGGATAAGTTACCTAAGTTAGATAGGTTAGTAGATGGGTTACACAGATTGTTAGGTTAAAGGGAGTAGCAGAGATTATGTCTTGATGGATTACGGACAGTAATTGGATATTGACAGATTAGTCAGATACAGAGTTGGATAGGTAAATAGATTAGACAGATGATGGTATGTGATGGACAGATGAATTAGATCAGACAGATAAAAGGTGGATGTGTTTGAGAGATGTAAGGATTAGATAAGTGGATGGAAGAATAGATTAAAAGATGTAGGGGTTGGATAAATGGATTAGACAGATGATGGATAGGTGAATTAAATTATATAGAGGTTGGATGTGTTGATAGATTAGATAGACATAGGTTTTGTTTGGGTGGGTGGATTGGGCGGATGTAAGGGTTGGAGGAGGGGGTGGATTAGACAAATGTAGGAGGTGTATGAATGGATTAGACAGGTGTAGGGGTTAGATGGATGGATTAGACAGGTGTAGGGGTTGGAGGGGGGTGGATTAGACAGATGTAGGGGTTGGAGGAGGGGGTGGATTAGACAAATGTAGGAGGTGTATGGATGGATTAGAC
>JAAGKR010006152.1:31208-44414 GCA_011419295.1 Clarias macrocephalus
GGGGTTGGAGGAGGGGGTGGATTAGACAAATGTAGGAGGTGTATGGATGGATTAGACAGGTGTAGGGGTTAGATGGATGGATTAGACAGGTGTAGGGGTTGGAGGGGGGGTGGATTAGACAGATGTAGGGGTTGGAGGGGGGGGTGGATTAGACAGATGTAGGGGTTGGATAGGTGAATGGATTAGACAGATATAGGGGTTGGAGGAGGGGGTGGATTAGACAGATGTAGGAGGTGTATGGATGGATTAGACTGATGTAGGGGTTGGATGAGGGGTGGATTAGACAGATATACAGGTTGGAGGAGGAAGTGTCTTAGACAGATGTAGGGGTTGTAGAGGTTGGAGGTGGATTAGACAGATGTAGGAGTTGAATGGATGGGTGGATTAGACAGGTATTTTATTGAAATTTGAGATTAGATCCGGGTGGCTAAACATTGTAATCATATTGTGTATGAATATTAATTCTTGTGTATGTGTGAGAGCTTATCGTTTCCTCGCTTGTGGTCACGCCTCTGCTTCTTCTCCTTAAACCCCGAATCTCACCTACCCATCCCCCCATTCCCCCACTGGAGCATCTGATCAGTCAGCTCAGCCCCTGATGATTGTTCTTAACCACGTCCAATCCAATACTCATGGCTTTTTTGTAATGATTGTCCCTTTAGTTTTTTGTCAGTAACTTTTGTCCTTTTGTGCAAAAAAAGGAAAAAAAATCCAACTTCGTTCTTGTCGTTCTGTTGATTTCATGATGAAGCACTTCCTCCATTTTTTTTTTGACTCGCATGTTTTTTATTCACCACCACCGATTTAACTTGCATCCAGATCTCTAACAACCATAACCTCTGTGTGATTTTATTCTAATCCTGTGTTAGTACATACTGTAGCTAATCTAAAGCTAATCTAACCCACAAAGTATCAGATTACTATAATGCCTGGTATCGCATGTCTTCTGCGCAGTCCTGGTCCATACCGCTTGTAACATCCTCACGTGTGTTATAATCACTGACGATACTTAGTGTGTGTGTGTGTGTGAGTGTGTGAGAAATAAAAGTACTTATTCTGATATTACAGCTGAGCATATGGACGTGTGTATGCGTTGATGCAGTGATGTGTGTTTTTATTAGCTGAGTTCATATCCCTGCCTGCGAGAGGAGACCGAGAGGATTGTCACCACCTACATCAGAGAGAGAGACAGCAAGACTAAAGACCAGGTGGGTGACGACGTACCTCTGTCCGGACATAATGTTAAATCATTAATCAATTAAATTAATGTAAAGGATTTTAAATCATATATGCGGTAATGTTCGTTTTGCAGAATATTTCTCTGTAGTTTCTCTTCACTTGTGAGGGAGAGTTGCAGTTCTGGTCATTTTTTTTCTTTTTTTTGGTGTTTGAATGATTACAGGGAGACTAGAGCAGTGTCTTTGTCAGCCATATTGTTTTTTTTGTTGTTGTTGTTGTAACATTAATAATTGATTAATTGAATAAAAAAAAAACTGTTAAACTGTATGAGAAAAAATCTTCTTTGCTGTGTTTGTTCCCCTGCTTCTGCTCCGTCCATGCTTTTGACATATCGACAGCACTCCAGCTCTGGTACGTTCGTCCAGATCCTGTTTGCTTATTGTGATGTTACTCCTACTGTACAGCGCCCTCTGCTGCTGTGGAGTAATCACACGATGCATTTTTCGTTACAGAAATGCATCTGGTTTTGTCCTGTATCTGTGCAAATTTTGTTACTTATATTTTCACTTTGTGTTATGTTCACTTCTTGTGCGTTGCCTTTCATTTGGTATTTAAACATAGCTACTTTATGGACTTAATTTTTTGTTGCACTTTGTGTGTGTCTGTGTGTGGTAGGTAATGCTGTTGATCGACATCGAGCTTGCCTACATCAACACCAATCACGAGGACTTCATTGGATTTGCGAAGTGAGTGACCCCTGACCTTTGACCCTAAAGGAAGACACAATGTCTAGAGCAGCATTAAGTGTCGTTTAAATATTAAATGTAAAGATTATTGGACGGTGTTGTTTTTGTTTCTCGTGGTCTACAGCGCCCAGCAGAGTTCCACGGTCACCAAGAAGAGAGCCGTTCCAAACCAGGTGCTGCACTACCGCATCGTTTCCTTTAATTAGAATATTCATGTTGCTGCTAATAGGTGTGGCTCTCTGAATTCATTACCATAACCACACCCCTTTTGCAGGTGATCAGGAAGGGTTGGCTGACGATCAACATCAGTATCATGAAGGGTGGCTCGAGGGACTACTGGTTTGTCTTGACTGCCGAGTCACTCTCCTGGTACAAGGACGAGGAGGTGTGTGTATGCGTGTGTGTGTGTGTGAGAGAGGGAGAGACAAAGAGAATCCTGCATTATAATTAGTTATAAAGGCTAAAAATACAGTATAAATAATGTGTGTGTGTGCAGGAGAAAGAGAAGAAGTACATGCTCCCTCTGGATAACCTGAAGATTAGAGATGTAGAGAAAGGCTTCATGTCCACCAAACACACCTTTGCTATCTTTAACACCGAGCAGAGGTTTGTGTGTGTGTGTGTGCTTGTGTGTGGTGGCTACTTTTCACCATCAGATTACTGTAAGTGAGAGTGACTACAGTCTTTTGGCTGAGCTGTGTGTGTGTGTGTGTGTGTGTGTGTGTGTGTGTGTGTGTGTGTGTGTGTGTGTTTAGGAATGTGTATAAAGACCTGCGTCAGGTCGAGTTGGCCTGCGACTCTCAGGAGGACATGGACAGCTGGAAGGCCTCGTTCCTGCGGGCAGGAGTTTATCCCGAGAAGGACCAGGTACCGGCCTGTGTGTGTTTTGATGATGATGATGATGATGATGGTCATTACCACCAGGTGAGGTAATGTCTCTGTTTCCAGGTGGAGAACGGTGAAGGAGCTCCAGTAGACACCATCTCCATGGACCCTCAGCTGGAGAGACAGGTGGAGACGATCCGGAACCTGGTCGACTCCTACATCGGCATCGTCAACAAGAGCATCAGGGACCTCATGCCCAAGACCATCATGCACCTCATGATCAACAGCGTGAGTTTCACACTCAGTCTGTGTTCATCACTCTAACACCTCCACCTTTTAGCATTCTCTTTCTCTGTGTCATTACTTAGGGTGTATAACTCTGTATGCTCTCCGCTAATAAACTTGGGCTGTCAGGACATACAGATCAGTTAAAAGACTATATTGGGGATAAAATGCCTGAAAAATAAAAGACAAGAAGGAAAATAAGGCTTTGAAAACACAGTACCTAGGAAATGTAGAACCGAGGAAACACATGATCATAGAAGTGAAGGACCATGGAAACTCAGGACACTCAGAAAAACAGCATCATGGAAACAGAAGACCCTGGAAACACAGGACACTCAGAACATATGACTCTAGAAACACAGGACCCTGTAAACACAGGACCTTAGATACGTAGGACCCTATAAATACAGGACCTTTGATACGTAGGACCCTGTAAATACAGGACCTTAGATACGTAGGACCCTGTAAACACAGGACCTTAGATACGTAGGACCCTGTAAACACATGACCTTAGATACTTAGGATCTTAGATACGTAGGACCCTGGAAACACAGGAGCTTCGATACGTAGGACCCTGTAAACACAGGACCTTAGATACGTAGGACCCTGTAAACACAGGACCTTAGATACGTAGGACCCTGTAAACACAGGACCTTAGATACGTAGGACCCTGTAAACACAGGACCTTAGATACTTAGGATCTTAGATACGTAGGACCCTGGAAACACAGGAGCTTCGATACATAGGACCCTGTAAACACAGGAGCTTAGATACGTAGGAACCTGGAAACATGACCTTGATAAGAAGGACAATGAACATAGACATGCCCCATCCGCCATCCCAACATCGGATATACACAATTCTATTTCTCAATTCTATCTACACAAATTACCAGTAGCTATAGTAATGCAGATTTTGGGTGTGATATTCTTCAGATATAGTGAATATTAATTTTTGATTTTATATAATTGTCATTTGTTATCTTAATCCTGCCTCCGCCTGGACGTCTTCATCTCAGCATTTTTTCTTCGCCCCACTCCAGGCCAAAGACTTCATCCACTCGGAACTGCTGGCGTTCCTGTACTCGAGTGCGGATCAGAGCGTGCTGATGGAGGAGTGTGCCGATCAGGCTCAGCACCGAGAGGAGGTCTTGAGGATGTACCACGCCCTTAAGGAGGCCCTCAGCATCATCAGTGACATCAGCACCACCACCATCTCCACCCCCCTGCCACCACCAGTGGACAGTAACTGGATTAATTCAGAGGCCAGGTTCATACACACTTCATTTATCTGTCTGTCTATTTGTCTGCCTGTCGATCAATACACACACTTAAATACTTAAATACTCCCCTCTATTGTTCAGTCCTCCTGTTCAGATGAAGCCTCCAAGCTCCGTCCCTCCCCCTGGTCGTCCTCCGGCGGCAAGGGGTTCCGCAGCCGGTCCTCCTGCAGGTTCCGCGCCTCCACCTTTGGCTCCTCCGATTCCGTCTCGGCCCGGTCTGGAGTCAGGCTCCGCTCCTCCACCACAGATCCCCTCTCGACCTGCCCGCGTGCCCCCTTCGGTACCACCTGGAATCCCCAGGTACGACCTCTTTCTCTTTCTCGCTTTCGCTCACAGTATCTGTAAAGACACTACCTGCTGAGATTATACTAGACGTCTCATGCAGTGCTAATGAGTACGCTCAGTAACATATAGATCTGTTTCTATCTAGCAGAAGACCTCCGGCAGCTCCGAACAGGCCGACCATCATCCGCCCGTCTGAGCCGTCCCTGCTTGACTAAACGCGTCTATACCAGCATACATACAAAGATAACACTCACGTTAGCGTAAAATGAAGTGACTTGCATTGGTTTTCTTTTCTATATAAAAGAAGTCGTATTTCAGGAATAAACCCTCAAACTGACTACACTAGCTAACCTATGCTAATTTTCTAAGGACAGCACCAACTACGATTTTAATTTATGTAAAAATAAATTAAGAAAACGCAACAAATATCACTAACTAACAATATATTTGACTTGAGCAGGTTTTGATCATTGAGTTGTAGCTACAGTGTTCAAAACAGTAACAGTTCATAGCGCAGAGTGAGAATTCCGAAAAACATCTGCGATTTATGTTTAACTGTTTGTGTCAAAACATTTCATGAGCAACAGATCGTCATCACGTAACACATATTTAATAAAATCATCACGTTTACAGATAATGCTTAAAAGTAACTCTCAACTGAAAAGGTGCTAGGTTTCATCTAACAACGTTTATGATCATAATCGATTGTGAGATATTTGCTAATACAATAAACCTCGCTGATCGCTAACACACTAACACGCTAGCACTAATTAGGGACCTAAACTGGAAAGTGTTTTTTTTTTTTTTTTTTTTTAATAAATTGCCTTAACTACGACACTCCATTCTGTACAAGCGTCTTGCACGAAGGCTCACGTTCAATGTGTTTGTACGTATTTATACGCATTTTTCACGTGCATCAATTATACGCTTTTACCACTATAAAAGCGTGGGGGGGGGGGTAATTTAGTGCAAGTAAATTCGTTAAAAAGATTGTGATTTAATTAACTACAAATTTAGTTGATAAAAGAACCCGTTTTGTGACCGTGTGATACGAGACGGTTACGGGAAATTGATTTCTTTCTGTTACAACTTTTAAACTTTCAGGAATCAGTACGTCTTTAAAGTTGTAATGTTACACTTTTGTAACAGTGAGGATGAAAGGGGCGGGCCATGTGTGTGAATATCTACAAAAAGCTTTTAAAAATATTTCAACAAGTTATGATGACAAAATTGTAGCATCGTAATGTTACCACACAAGCATCGACTCTAAGCGAATGTGAAAAATCGTTTTCACGTTGCCTGCGAAGTTACAGAAACGTGGCTTCCTGCTCACATTAGCTAGCTGTGTTTATCACTACAACGGCTTAATGCGCGTATAACTCTGCCGTTAGTTACCCAGTTATGGAGCTAGCTCTGTTTTTTAATCATAAAGCATTAAAGCCGATATTACTTTACTTTAGTCTGCCTTATTTTTCTTATATACTATTCTGTCGTTATATAAGTTATATTATTATTCAATTCTGACGCTTTCTTATGTATGCAATTTAAAAAAAAAATTTTCAGCCTGAATTTTTGAGTTTTGTTTTATAAATATTTTGTATTACAACCATCTGTGCCTTGTTGTTCTAAGTGCCTGCTTTATAATAATGTTCCTCAATAATGCACATACATGCAACACAATAGAAAATAAATAAATAATAATAATAAAGGGAATTACACTCATTGTTTTTCTTGAATTTTTAAAAATATTTTATTTAGTTGTAGCCTTAGAGCTTAAGCATGACACTCTAAGTTAGAAATCTTTTGGAGTCTGGAGAGAAATCGATGACGTAGCGTCAGTTGATCTGGACGTAGGACGCAGGGACATATCCCATGTTCCCGTTTGTCTTCTTCACCCGCACCCACCCGTCTCCCATGTCCTCCGCCACCACGCTGAGACGCTCCCCGGCCTGCATGCTCACCTCGCCCTCTTTCACACCTTAGAGGAACAACAGAGGGACATGTGTTAGAGACAGTGTCAGACGCAGGGTTTGGGAGGGGAACTGAGTATGTGAACTTCGTTACTGTACTTGAGTAGATATTTCGTGTATCTTTATTTGAGTAGTACAGTTGAATCAGAAACCAGATTTTGGTGCTTCACTTCGGTTCCACTTAAATGCGAAGCGACACTTGAGCGAGCGATTGAAATATTTATCCTCTAGTTTTCTGAAACGGACATAAGAAGCATCACCACCCTCACCGCACACCAAAAGTTATTGCACCGCAAGTCAGCAAGCTCTAATAATACAAATCCAGCTAATCTCTCACGAGTGTCCGTGTTGTTTTCACGTTCCGATTTCACAATCAGACCATCCGCTTGAACGCAGCAATTACTGTACGCTCACTCTGACAGCCGCAGGTAGCATTAGCTCGCTAAGCTAAACACGCTTAAATTAAAATGCCTAAAGCTAAACCTTCTTAATTGTGGCTGTATTTCACAACAAAGGATTTCGACACCCCGACACGCAATACATGTCTTTTACGTTTTTGTGTAAAAACACGTCAAACCTAGTGAGACATGTGAGGACACACGGGATGAAAAGCAGAAGGACGTACTGTGTTTAACAGCAAAGTCCGGAAACGTGTCGTGTGTTACCAGATAAGGCAAATATGATCATGTTTCTGCAAGATAATTGCTTAAATTTAAAGCTGGTTTGTAGCAGACCAAAAATACCACTACCAATACCACGCGGCTGTTATTGGTGTTAAATTGTTGGAGTTGGGTTAGGTAGTATATTCATTTCTTTTTTTATTTACTTATATTTATGTATATTTGAAACTTTTAATATATTGTTGATTAAATTTTTTGTCTTTAATGCTCTCCACAATTTTTTCAGTTTCGGCACCAGTACCGTTTTAAAAGTATTGATTTGCCACCTGCTGACTATTATGTATAATCGCGTGACTGGACTTCCTTGAGAAAAGACTAAATAATGTAAGCAGTGTTTCAAAAGAGAAGTGTAGCTGGTTGCAACATCAATGAGAAACAGTATTCAGGAATTCACAGTTGGAATCGCAGAGTTGGAGAGAGCGAGAGAGAGAGAGAGAGCGAGAGAGAGATTTTCCTATAAAAAAGGCTGATACAGATGTGAGCTAATGCAATTACTTTTGTAAACTTGAAGGTGAGCACTTCTGCACTTTTAATTAGCGACCCCTAATGGGATCAGCTGAAAGGAGCAGAAGATAGAGACAAAAAGGTAGATGTGTAGAAGATGGCAGAGGTATAAAGGAAGGTAGAGAGGAGACTGGAGTATTTGGGGAGTACATATTAGATAAAAGAGACCATGTGACTGATCCTTTTACCGTTAAAGTTGTAGAGAGCAAAGCACTGGGCGATGGGCACGTCTTCATCAAAGTCTTCATCGAAACTGCCTGGGAACTCGTCATCCTCGGGCTCAGTGGGATTTACCGTGAGGTAATATGGACTACGATGTGCGAGATACGGAAACATCAGATGAGAAAAAAAGTGTTACACACCTGAATTCATTACTTCATAGAGAGAACAGTTTCTTGTACTCCGATTCTTCTGAGGATCTTAATATATAAACGCACCTGGTCTGGCCGTCACTGTGCGCATCGCCGCCTCCAGCCTCAGCCAACCAGGCCTGCAGAAACACAGTGCGCTATCAGTGAGACATCTCCCCCTGCTGTACATCCTGATATCCAGTCGTGAGAGATTCTCATCACAATGTGCTAGCTCTCTGAGTGTGGCCTCAAAAAATCACACCACCCTGGTTCTGTAGGGGATAAGATAGGGGGGGGTAGGGGGATGGACACTTCCCACCCTGGAGATATAGCCGTCATTTCTGTGGCAGGTACTTGGGATGCCGGCGCCAACCACCGAGCTACCCCTGACCTCCCCCCCCCGCCCCCCCCATAACAGTGGAGCATAACAGGCCAGTCAGCAACCAGGGTGTTTGTGATTGATTCTTTCTTTCAGCTGCTCCCGTCAAAGAGTTGCCACAGGAGACCATCCGATCCACACACAACTTGACGCAGGTTTTATTCCAGACACCAGAACCGACACTGCAGTGGCTTGGTATGTTGCGTGGGAACTCCCCGAGAGCGGGGCTCGACCGTGGACCCTCAGACCCCCAAATCAACAACCTAGAGCCTTCGGTGCCTGAGCCACCACTGGCCTTTTGTGACTATCTTAATAGTGATCAATTAGTCTGGTTGTTCGTGTCTCTACCTTGAGAAAGCACATCTATAAGCTTCTGAAGCTTATGCATTTGTGTTATTAACAAAATGAAGAATCTCTGACTCCTCCTTTAATTCAAGTGTAACGAACCAGAAGTCTACAGGTATATGATGGAACTGGATCTGGGTACATTGTGTGTGTGTGTGTGTGTGTGTACCTGGTGTCTGAAGAGATCTTCCCTCAGTCGGCTGATGTTCTGTGTGGTTTGGCTAATCTGAGGTTCCAGACTGGTCGGGTCTCCCAGCTGATTGTTCTGCTCGTACACCCGTTTCATCTTATTCAGAGCTTCGCTGTACATAACATCATCATCAACATCATCATCATCATCATCAGCAGCAGCAGCAGCACTGACGCTAATAGGAGAGTGTGTATGTAACACTACCTTCGGTCTGTCTCTTTATGGAACTCCTTATTGAGTTCGTCGATTTTCTCCTGAAGACGTTTCTTTCTCTGGTCTGAGGGCAAGTGGGAGAAATTATCTGTCAGAGGGGGCTACACACACACACACACACACACACACACACACACACACACACACACACACACACACACACACAGAAATATGAGTTACTGAAGGTGGACATGATGCAAATATACCTTTAATTTGTACACTGCTCATTATTATTACTACTATTATTATCATTATTATTGTTGTTGTTGTTACCATGTGTTTGTCCACAGCACCACCTTGCTGTAAAAAACATAGAAAGGAGAATATTCAAAAACATGCATTTCACACACATTATGTATTATATTTAAAATAATAATAATAATAATAATAAAACAGTAGCTCTCTCCACCTGTTTATAAATCCAAAATGTCTGGGTTTTATTTATTTATACATTTATTTATTTTACTTTGCAATGCAACAGTCTCTGGGTTAGTGGTGAATTTTGCAGGGTTACAATCATATGGTAGTTTGCATGTTCTCCTCGTGCTTGGTGGGTTTCCTCCAGTTCTCTGGTTTCGTCCCACAGTCCAAAGACAAACTGATTGGGCAAATAGCTGGTGTTCCCAAAAGCTCGTAGCGTGTGAATAAGCGTGTGAGCATGTGTGTGTGCCCTGCAGTAGACTGGCACCCTGACCAGGTTCTACCCTGCCTCGTGCCCTGGGTCTCCTGGGATAGACTCTAGGCCCCCTGCAACTCTGTATACAGGATTAAGCATATATGTAAACTGCAGTCCTTTAATGTTGTGTACTTCCTGTGGATAGTGTATTGTCTCCAAAATGCCTGATTACCTTCCTATAAACCTGATTCAGATTCAGATCTGTATAAAGACACCATATTAGATACCTGATGGACTGTGGCAGTCGCTTTGGTATCCAGTAAGTACCTGAGCTTCAGTACAAGGACAGATGATGGACATAAACCTAGAGGTATAAAGTGTACTATGATATTTTGTGTGTGTGTGTGTGTGTGTGTGTGTGTGTGTGTGTGTTTATGTATGTGTGTGTGTATACCTTGTTCTTTTTGAACAGCTGTTTGATGCGGACTTTGGGCGCATGATGTGTGTTTTCCACAACTGCAGATCTGGTTCCTAGACTGTAATCCTCAAACTCTACATCAGCAGGGGGCGTCTGGCCTGATTTATACATCTCGATGACGGTCATTGAGTCCTTAAACACACACACACACACACACACACACACACACACACACACACAGAGGAATGACGTAGTGATATGACAAGTTGCCGTGGGCTACAGATGTTTCAAGCATGTCTTAAAATCTTGTGGTGGAGCTACGACTCTCAGGACTGCCAGAGGTCCGAGGCAGGTTTTTCTTGGTCTATCCGAGAGCATTTGTGGCCTTCTATAGTCAGTTGTAGAGGTTATGGAAACCCACAGAGCCCCAATGCAGGGATACGGCAAACAGCAAGTAAATACAAATGGCCAAAACACAGAATTGTTCCCAGTTAATTTTTTTTATGTTATACATATCATACAGAAAGTGTGTGTGGCCAAGGAAGCTATTTCTGAAGTTTATGCAACATGGAAGTAATAAATCTCGCTTCCTTAAAAATTTCAGGTTGCTAACTTCAACTGTTTTGGAGAGAGGATTTTATATTAGCCCCAAACATGGCCATTTCTCAGTGTTATACTGTCTCACTACAAACAATAATCTGACAAAATGCAAATGATTTATTTATTTGAGTATCGATACTAAAATTGGTGTAAGCTTCTAGAAGCATATGATCTGTAAAAAAATGTTGCTTAAATTAAAAAAAATTCTGTTATTTTGTAAAAGTTTAAAAGCAATAAATCTGTAGTGTCCGTAACCATGTCAAATTCATGTTGCAATATCGTAACAATTTAGCATTTTTGAATATCACACTTTTTCAGCTTTATGTCTTTTCTAAATCAGCAAAGAAAGTAAATCAACAAGAAAACCAGACTGGACAGAAGAGCTGCGTTTACTTTTAGCTTCACGTTCAGTGTTTGGAGAAAATTTCTTCCTTCCGCCATTTTGTCCTCTGCTAGAGAAACTCTAAAACCTCTTAAAAGTCCTCCTCTTTACTCGCAACTATTTTTACCTGAGGAGCTGTTTTTAGGGCTGAGATGTTTTGTGAATCATTTTTATCTTTACTAAGATTTAATCCTAAATTTAAGGGTAAATTCATAGAAAATGTCCAGAATTTTGTCACTAGGAGCAACTTTCAGGTTTCTGAAGCTTTGTGAATACGGGCCCTGAAGCGTTGCAGTCACAACACAAGGAGTTACGGCAAGCAGTGAGGTTTACGGTTTGTCATTATCGGATATCAGTTATCGCTGGTCTCTCTGTAGGGGTCTGTGCAACCTCACTCACTCACTCACTCCCTCATCGTCTATACCGCTTAATCCTGTATTCAGGGTCGCGGGGGCCTGGAGCCTATCCCAGGAGACTTAGGGCATAAGGAGGGGTAGACCCTGGACAGAGTGTCAATCCATCGCAGGACACACATATAATCAATCATACACTCAGTCACACTATGGGCAATTTGGGAACGCCAATTAGCCTTAATCTGCAGGTTTTTTGAGCTGTGGGAGGAAAACAGAGTACCCGGAAGAAACCCACCAATCACGGGGAGAACATGCAAACTCCCAGAGACGGGAATCGAACCTGGCTGGAAATCGAACCAAGACCCTGGCGGTGCAAGGCGACAGTGTTAACCACTACACCACGTGCCGCCCCATCATAGAACAATTCGTAAGTGATCTATGTTATCCGTGATTAAAACACTGGCTTTTCCGTACCATTAGGTGGCGCCACTATATCCTGCCTCAGCTCTCCTTTGATGTTGGAGCATGTCGCTGCCATGGCAACCACAAATGGGAACCAGGCCTAAAACACACACACACCTACTGGTATCTCTGTGTGTGTGTGTGTGTGTGTGTGTGTGTGTGTACCTGTTTCTCATGTGTGCTGCTGCACTGTGTGCTGATGTGCTCCAGACTCTGGCTGATGGAGGGCAGCATTTTCCTCTCAGTGTCGGTCAACAAGCCGTAGCTTTCCGCCAGTTTCCTGATCCTCCTCTCCTCCATCGCCTGCAGCTTCTGAGGGACACGGAAAAGGCAAGACAAGTTCTATTTGTTTAGTTTATTGTGATTTTAAATATAAAGAAAAAAGTTTGCAACAAAACTTTTAAAACTATTTAAAATTTATAATCAAAATAAATCAGTTAAAAATATAAGATAAAATACAGTGCAGTCGCTTCAGACGTAGCACAGCGCTCGTTCAGTAAATGCTAATTTATTTATTTATTTTTATTCTATCTTATTTTATTTATTATTTTTCCTTATTTATTACTTTTGCCTTTCTACTGGATAACAACTGTGAGCAACTGTAACTAAGAATAAGCTATTTCTTTCTGGAACAAATAAAGTTCTTTGAATCCTGAATCTTAAACCATAAAGGGGGCGGGGTTAATACATGAGGGGCGGGGTTAAGCTAGTTTAGTTTCAGCACTGAAGGGTGATGACATCATCAGCATTGTGACATATACAGACTTCTAATGAGGCAGAGAAGACTGTGTGTGTGTGTGTGTGCGTGCGTGTGTGTGTGTGCGTGTGTGTGTGTGTGTGTGTGCGTGTGTGTGTGTGTGTGTGTGTGCGTGTGTGTGTGTGTGTGTGCGTGTGTGTGTGAGCTCACGTTAAGAACAATGGGGATGTCCGTGTGGTAGAAGCGGTTCTGGTCGTTGTTGTATTTCTGCAGTTGAACAGCGTACTCATTCTTACACTCATCAGACTGGTCCAGACGCTGACGAGCATGGATCTTAGCCTGGATCACACACACACACACACACACACACACACACACACACACACACACACACACACAAAAGACTAGAGATTTTAATAATAACTGGAGTGTGTAGTATCTCTAT